>VYZV01038096.1:203974-273420 GCA_013401275.1 Pandion haliaetus | reverse complement strand
AAGCGAGCCCGTTTAGTTTCGGGAAGCGTTGCGTCGTCGTAACGCTGAGGAGGAGATAACTGTCTTTTTCCACATAATTACCTGTATTTGTTCTGATAGTTGTTATAATTGCACATCTGTCTCTGAGCGGCAGGCTCTCACCTCACACAGGCACCTCTCCCGGCTGAGGGGACTGGGGGTTGTCTGAGGGGAGCCGGGGGGCCTGAGGCCCCCCGGCTCCCCTCAGACAACCCCCAGCCCCCTCAGCCGGGAGAGGTGCCTGTGTGAGGTGAGAGCCTGCCGCTCAGAGACAGATGTGCAATTATAACAACTATCAGAACAAATACAGGTAATTATGTGGAAAAAGACAGTTATCTCCTCCTCAGCGTTACGACGACGCAACGCTTCCCGAAACTAAACGGGCTCGCTTAGTGAGAGGCGCGCTTTCCCTAGGACACCGTTGAAATAGTCCAAAAATTGCGCCCAAGAAGCAGAAGGAAGCATTCCTCCCCGAAATAAATCTCACAAAGTGAAGTTTTTTGGAAGCGGTACGGTCATTTCTCTTGTAGCCTGAAAAAAATGAACTGAGACAGCAGCCCAGCAGCCAGATTCCCTTAAGATGATTTTTAGGACACAAGTGGGCTTGCTGCCTTGCAGTATATTCCTGGAAGCATCTCCTTCAGAGAGACTGAATGTAGTATAATGTAAAAGACTGCAATACTTTCTGGGTTAAAAATGCTGGTTTTTTTTAATGACCTACTCTATTACCATTGGAGTGCATGGGTATTAGTATGCGCAGCTGGGAATTTATTTTTATGCTTCTGCATGTGTATTGGGGCATGCTTTTGGGCTGGGACATCGAAGTAGTAAATCAGAACTCTGGTTAAAGACTCAAACTGTGTCTCATGGAGCATTAAGTTGCCTTTTTTACTGTAATGCTTTTTCACAGAACTGAAATTCAGTATTTTTGAGGCTTTCCTAAGTGAGGGAAAGAATTATTACAATAAAGGCATCATAACATTCTTTATTACACTGCTTTCTGTGCCACCCAACTCATTTAATTGCCCTGACTTTGTTGGTGATTATGATTTTCCCTCCTGAAATATTTTGAATAAATAATAGTTTGTATCTGCACATTCTCTGGCATGCTGTTTTCTTTCTTTCCATTGGGTAGCCGATGCAATGTAGTTCCACTCTTTTTTTCCTCTTGTTCCCAGAAACCCCATGCTGTTTCTGTTTTGTCCCTTGTGCAGCTTTCCTGATTCATTTTTTTTACTTCTTAACAAATTCTTTGTTAGAAATTCTGAAGTACCTCAACAGAAATGGGCTGTGTTTTGAGTGAAAATGTGAGACAGCTGTATCGGGTCAAGCCAAGAGCTCATCTAACTCAGTATCCTTTGACAGCACCTTTGCTTTGCGAAGGCTATAAGAACAAGGCAAGCATAGGTGATGCTTCCCAGGAATACTCTCCCAGCTTCCCACCACTTAGAGCTCCACGATTTCCTGAGACGGCAGAGGTATTTTCTGGGTGGTTAGTAACCTTCAGTAGATTCCTCTTCTGCAAACTAGTCCAGTTTCCCCAAGCGCCCATGAGTCAGGTGCAGGCAGGCAAGGCTCTGAACACTACTTACTTTCATCTATTTTTTTGCTGGTTGTACTCCAGCCCTGGTCTAATGATTGTTTTTTCTGTAATGCAGTACGATTGGTTCCAGACAGAAGTACAAACATGCTCTTTTCCCATCCCTTTCTTTGACATTATTTAGCTTTCTGTCTTCATACTTGGGACAGTCTGTGTAACCTGTGTGGCAGTTTCCTCCAGGACTTGTATTAGGAAAATTAAAAAAAAAAAAAAAAGTTCTCTGATACCAATCATACTAGAAGATGTTAAAGTTTTAGGAAATTCAGCTTCAGTAAGTTCAGCATCCAAGAGAAAGTGTGTAGCTATATAGTTTGGCGTTTTTTTTGCCTTCAGTCTTAATTAATTGACACTGTCAATAACTTATGCAGCAAATTATGTTTCTTTTATCTAATTTAGGGGCCAAACGTCTCATCTGAGCCCGAGTTATATCCCGTATAGAAAGGTTAACTTTGATTAATTTGACATCTCTCCCAGTTTTACAATGCACTGCTTTACTTAACATCATATCTGGAGTCACACAGCTGCTTATTAGAGGGTAATGGCATTTTTTTGTATATTTTTGGGGGGAAATGTTTATAAAATTTTGCAGAGGGAGCAGGCTAGCTTTTTCCTTATTGGAACACTTGCCGTGTTTGTCTCCCACATTTTCTGTTTAGCTGGAAGAAACCAAGATCCAGTCTTTTCTCATTTATCCTCCCTGTAATGGCAGCTCCAATGTTACTTTTAAAATGAAATACAAAGCATGATTCTCCTTAGCTGACGCTGGAGGTCTGAGCTGCACCAATAGTTTCCTGACGCTACCAGTTCGCTTCCCGAACTTCATTTCTCACAGGAGCACTCCGGGAGTAGGATGAGCGGCTGAGGACGTCATGGGAGCGGAGGAAGCACAGGCCATGGAAGGGCAAGCAGCGAGGTGAAGCAGGGATCGCCGGTTAGAAAAGCTTTGGTGCGGGATGCGTAACAGAGGGTGGGAAGGGAGGCAGGGAGGACTGTGAGGGGCCAGCTTCTCCCACTCACGACATTAGTGTATTCACGTGCTGCCGCTGTCCCTGTTCAAGGAATGAAGTTAAAACCACCCTGCATGGAGGTTTCACACTCACGGTTTTGATCCCTTAGGTTTTGCGGGAGCTGAGAGGCTTAAATGAGAGGTAAGAGCTTAAAAAGAGGTAAGAGCTTGTAAATCCGGCTCTTTGTCACTCATGCTGGAAAAGCCTGCAAATCCCTGATGTCTGAGCTGCGAGGCTTTGACCCCATCCGTGACTTTCTGTGTACTTCCTTTTCCCTCCTATGTTCTCCTCCTTTTCCTGCTTTCTCGGTCAGCATCGCGGTCAGTGATATGGTTGTTTCCTTCCTCCCGAGTGCAACAAAGAGGTTGTGAGTAACCAAGACCCGAGGGTCACTATGACAAGGACAGAGAACCTGTATCACAAAGCAGGGACAATTCCATGGCAATTTCCTAAATTGCTGCTGAGATTATGTTGCTATAATGTGCTGTTGATCAAATGTGACTCTGAATTTACAAAGCATTTTGACTTGGGAAAGTAAAAGCTCAAATGCTGAACAGGTCCAGGTCAGGGCCGGGGGGATGTTCCTAAATATGTACAAACACAGGTATTTGCTGCTTCCACAACATTTAGAAAAAGTGTTTACTTTAAGCCCTGATTTTATGGGGCCCTTAAAAGCTGAAGGTGCATCCTCTGACAGCCAGGCCTCAAGCTAGGCTCCGCTTGTTTCCTTCAGACTTTTTGGTGACAGTAAAAACGAAGCTCTACAGCATGTAACACCTGAACAAAAGGAGCCGAAGTGAGTGATGTAACTTGAAGTGATATATATATTCTAGTTAGCTAGAATGCGGCGCATGTAGGTTTTGTCCTTCTCTAATATCTTTTTACCTCTCATCCCAGTTAACTTGGTCCAGACTCAACGAGGACGGTGGTAGTGTAAGTTACATGTTAATAAGCCTCTCTCACTCTTCCCTTCTCTGTTCTTCTTTAACAAACTGCACGTGATGGCAAATTTCCCAACGTTAAGATTGTGCGGTGGTGTGCATCATGCTTATGTCACAGCTGACTTGGACTCCTTAGAAATGGAAATGAGAGTTGTTTCAGGCAGCCGGTCTAAAAAGCATTCTGAGGTTTTAATTTTCTTACCATCTTTTTTCATACATCAGATGCTTGTTTAGAGGCCAGTTATTCCTAATTTGTTTCATATTCGAGGACTATTTCCATATCCTTTGTAAGCATTTTACAACAGACCTCACTGGCTCGTAATCACTAACAGATGACTGTAATATAATACAATGAATTTGGAGAAACTGCAGTTTTATTTTGTTTTGCAACTTTTCCAGTTCTAACTTCAGCATCTTGCTGTAGTAAAAAACAAGCTCTGTTACTAGATTTTAAGTGAATTGTTTATGGCTCCCCCCTCCGCCCCTTAATAATTATGGCTTGATTTTATTCCCAGTAATTAATCACACGAGCTTATTTTCTGTGTAATTAGTCTCCAAATTTTTTGCTGGATAAATCACACTTTCAATAGGTGATCTAAAGCATTGCTGGGCTGACCTTGCCTATGGTCATAGCATAGGCATAAAAATATGAATGTTGGTTTAGTGTGGCTCATTTTTTCAGGGAAATTTCGTTTTGAAGGCTTCTGACTTTTTAAATCTTTCTGGTTATGGATAGGATTTTTTTAAAAAGACAAACATATATGTTCAGTGTCAGCAGCAAAAGATGCCGTTCTTGCACACCCAGGTAACAGAATTTTCCCAATGGATCTTACATATGTGGCTCAATACACCCTGTGTTTCCTGCAGGTGTTAGTGCTCAAAACGTACGCTATGTTGCATTTTTACAAAAGGGCAGGCTATGTTAAAGCCAAAATGAAGTCTCTTACGTTTTGAGTGAGCGTACAGTAGACAAGTTTTCTAAAAACCTGTGTATCATATGTGTCACTCGGCCTACGGGGAAGTTTGCTGTGTAGCTGTAATAGTTCCTTAGGGAACTAATAGAAAAATAAACAAGAAGAGAGAAAGCAGCTGAAGCCAATAAATACTCACTGTGACATGAATTACCTTCAAGGCCTTTGACTTGGTCTCCTGTGAAACTTACGGGATTGTTTTTGACCAGAATTGTTAGAGCCAGGAAATGAAGAAAAGTGAAAGGACTTGAAAGCCATCACTTAAATGCAACTTATTTGGGTCAGTACAGGAATACCCCTTGACGTGTAAGGGGCTGCGATATCTATGTCAGTCAAGAAGGTCTAGTAAGCCCTTCTGGCCAAAAAACTGCACATTGATTGATGCTCTCCGATTCCATTATTTTGTATACTTTCATAGTGCTTTTAAAATGCATGCCAACGTCCTGTAAAGGTGAAACAGTCACCAGGAAGGTTTGGAGTTCTCTTTTAACTGTTCCTGTGCAAACTTTTCCAGGGAACTATCCATCAGGACTTCTGGTCTTGTTGCTTGGAGGCTCCTCCAGTTCAGAAGTGATGTTTGATGCTGTCAATCACCTTTAATTTCCCATTGTACTCTCTTTCCCTTAGGTGTTTGAAGCCAAGTGGCATCTCATTCAATCTGCTGTGGCTTTAGTGTATCAAATCAATACCTTTCACAGTGTCGGAACATTCAAGTGCAGAAAATTCTTTGTGAAACAGAGAAGGAGCACAGGAATTCTCAAGCACATGAGCGTTTACAGGATCCTCTTTCATTGTACATCCCCAAATATTAACAGTGGTTGCAGTATAAATGTGCTAGCATGGATTCTAGTAACACAATGCACGTGCAATTTGGATCCTCTCTCTTTAACGGTGGTACCGTATGTACCTGGGGAATTCAGCGTGAAACTCTGCGTCACTGGGCTGCATCTTCAGCTGTTTCAAGCGACACACCACTGATTCTTCGGGGTTTTCTGGAGGGTGTATTTCATAATAGGACCACATTTAAAGTCATCTACCTTGGGGAATAGTCACAAAGCTAAGATTTACCACATTTACAGCTATTTTTAGCTTCTTAACCTTTATCAAGCGTATAAGACCGGTGCCACGTGTTGCACTGCCGGCACCTCTGGAGTCTGTCTGGCAGAAAAGCAAGCTGCTCAGCGTGTCAGTATGAAAGGTTTGGAGGGTATTCCTTGGGATGGACTTTGCTTGGGGGTTGCTGGGCTTAAGAAATGAGACGGGCTTATAGCGGATTTCTAAATTTAAGAAATAAATAATGGAATCAGAAATGATATTTGGCTAGAAAATTGGAATATATATGAAATGACCTAAACCCAAGAATAGTGAAAGGGGCCATATATTATAACCAGGGGGAGTAAATCATTGCAGATCATTATCACTGTTATTCTAACATTAAAAGGAAACACAGAATGTTTTGCTAACCTATTTGGATAATTTTCTTTTGATTATGGAACAGGTATGGAACAGCGAAATCTTAGTTTACAGACTGGCCCCAGAAAACAAATCCCTTACAATGCCCAGTGAGATATAATCACACAGAGCCAAGAATAAACACAAGCAATAACTAGTACCTGTTGATAAACTGAAATCACAATTCTGCCTTGTAAAACTGTAACAAATAGATCTTGGACACATGCTCAGGCCTGTTTAAAAATAAACAGAAATTAAAGCAGCCATTTAAAGATGAAATGCGGATGGGAATACACACCTACCTGAGTATTTTGTACCACTGATGGCTGTCATAGAGGAACTCAGCTGAAAGGTTAGGCAGAGCTGTGATGTTTGGTTAGAGTCTCTCCTCCCTTTGTACAGCTCTTGCAGCCGTACTGCCTCTCCACAGATGTTTGGACGGTGCTCCAGATCTCCAAAAGACGGGGTCTAAAATGAAGCCTCTAAAGCACCGTTTATGTTAAATTCCTCCTGGCATATCAGGACAGATGCAAAGTCACGACCCCTCAAACTATTTTAATTTGTTTGAGGCTAACGTTTACTCATAGCTGATAGCAATAAAAATCCCCTTGAAATACTGGCTTTTTTTGACACTGGTTTTATAAAGATTCAGTGTATGTCACTATTAAATAACTATTGCAACAGAACAATAATTTTGAAGTGTTTAGTTGCACAATGTTTAAACAAGGCATTAAATATTTGCACAATAAGGGAATGACGGCTCGGTGTTTTAAATAAGGTGAGGACAAATAAGTGAATTCTTACCTGAAATTCCACAACATTGTATCACAAACTGTCTTTCTCGCAAGGTGACATATTTGAAAGGATCCAGTGGAAGTAACAATTGAGAGGAACCACGTTTTCCGTGTCCTGCTCACTGTACCCTCTCATTTGTCCTCTCTTTTGTGACCGCTGTTCTCTCTGTCCTTTGCAGCGACCAGTTCCAGGGGTCTGCTCCCCCCAGGAGCCGTGGATGCTGAGCTGTAAGGTCCCTGGCTCATATAATCAAAAGCCAAAATGGGGAAAACACTGGTAGAAGCACAGCTGGGGACAGTCCTATGGTGTCACTCCTGAACAGACCGTTCTGGGCAGACAGACCTAAAAGGTGATCCTAATTTTTGGGTTTGGTTTTTTTTTTTTTTTTTTTTCCATAATTTCTGACATCTCTCAGACCAAAGATGAAACACTCGCAAAAAAAATATTCCTCATTGAAGCATTCCCTTGATTAGCTAGGGATGTTATTTAGGCTGGAAAATAGGTAGAATTAATTGTTAATTCTCTGGTAAGAAGAAGTTTTGTTGCAGGGAGACATTGCAGAGATTAATTGATTTATGTGCGGCATTTTATCTTCACATACAGAATTTTGTACTTAATTTTTAAGATTTGCTCGAAGTTAAACACTGTAATCTGTGTTTATGTTACATATATTACCCAGTTTTCAGCTCACACCTATAAACTGGTGTGATGACAGTTTGCAGGTTGCTACTTTTACTCTGCTGCAGGGTTTCTTATAACACCAGATGATGCAGTCCTGAAGCAGATTGACCACCTTGACAGCAATAAAGGCAGGTTACTCTTCAGGAGCTTCTAAAACCATTTCACAAAACAAATCGAAAGCCATATTGTGATTTTTTTTTTTTTTCATTGCGAGGTTCATATTTGGTTATTGTAGATACTGCTTATGTGACTTAAAAAATAAACTGGAACTATGTTTTTACTCTGAGCATTAGATGAATAGAGAATAAAATTGTTACAGCAACTGTCTCTAGTTCTTTAAGTAATTCATATCTATATTATCCCCTTTACGTACTAATGAATGGTTTGTTTTCCCAGCATGTCTCTCACTGGTCAATGACAGTTTTCCTATCATTGCTCCCTGTCATGATAATCTCATTTTCTTAGTTCTGATTAGGAATAATTCCTTCTTTGTCCTTTTCTGCATCACCATTTGTTCCCAGGACTTCTGAGAAAATGATCTTTTTTTTCTTGATTAGTCATACTCTTTTGACAAATACGTACTTGTTGCCTCATGTAAACGTTCAAGAACTATTGTGTTTGTCACGGTTTAACCCCAGCTGGCAACTAACATCAGACAATTTAATTTCTCCGCATTGCATAGTCGGGCTTAATCAGCAGGATGATGGTGGAGTCAAAATGAAAATCTCTGTTAGGTTTAAGGATTAAAGAAAATACGGAGGAATAACATCACTTGCAAAGCGCAGACTTCAGCGTGGCCAGCGTGGTACTTTTCATGAGCATTATAGTCACTGAAACACTGTTTATACTGAAAAAAATCCAAGTGACAACCAAAAGCTATGATCTCAGCGGCAGCTTTGATCCCATAATAAGACTGACTAAAAGACTTTCAGCCATTTAAGGCTCAAGGAAAAAACAGTTTGTGAAGAACAGTAGAGAAGTACTAAACAGTAATTTTCAGTGATGTTAATTCCAGTTGGAGAGACTACAAGGAGAAGGTTCTTCAACTTTCATTGCCGTTAAAATTAAGTATGCTTGTGTAATCTGGCAAACCTCCGCTGCCACGAGCTGAACGCCGCACAACTGCATCACGCTACAACGGAGTGAGCTGACCGCTTGTGCAGTCACCTCTCACTACATGCCGTTGTAAAAATGGGCTTCGTGCGTTTGGTCAAAAATGCTGAAATGAGCATTTAGGTTTAGTATTTTTCCTTTATATGAAGAGTTTCTATGAGAAATAGAGCAAATGAAAATGGGGAATATTTATTGTCATGTATAGTCTAAATGGTAGTTTTGGTGTGGGAAAATAAGCCTTTGGCATATTCAGATGTTCAGTATATTTTATCAGATATTTTTCTTTCAATCTACACCCTGGTCTTTAATTTTACACATCAGCAGATTGGTAGTCAAGATCTAAGAATTTTATGGATTTTAATGGCAATTTTACTGATGGAGAATATGATATTAAATTAGTTTCCCTGGAAATGATTGGCATATTAGTATAGATCAGGAGACGTTTATTATGCCTAGCTCCAGCACCAACCACAGACCTGTTTTTTGGGTTTGGGTTTGGGGTTTTTTTTTGCATATCTAGATCTAGGCATAAAGGCATTGAGCAGTCACCAGCTTTGTCCTGCAATTTGTAGAACACATTATTGTTCACCTGCCGACCAGCCTTTCCAGCACTGTGTGTGTTACCACCAGCAAAATGCACCTAACTCATTAGCTAAGCTTCTTCTGACAGGGAATACAATGTGATCTGGGAAATTATTCTGCCGTTTCACTAAATCAAATGGAAATGTCGGGGATTTGGGTTTGATACCCTCCCAAGTCTTTAAGAAAATGCAATTTATGGCAGAAACCAGATTAATGTTTTGTATTTTACAGATGCAAATTTGACATTTTCTGTTGGAAGATCTCTGGTTCTCCTGCTGACACTAATATGTTAGCAATGAAAGCCTGGGATAGGGCAGGTTCTGATCAGAAGTGGCATGTGATGCATCGAACAAAACTCTATGCCAGTCTCCTCTTTTGGGGGAATTGCTTTTTAATGTCAGACTGACTGTACTGAATCAACGTTAGCATGAGATGTGGGGTTTGGGTTCCAATGTAAAACTATGTTCAGGATGGTTTTGCTAATTTTTTTTAAAGAAAAAATGCATTCACAGTTGTGGAATTTTATTCTTCCTGATATCATTGTTATTAGGTGTTATTACGATGTGCTGAAGTATTTGTATCGACATCTCAGATGAAATGATTTGCTGCCAGTTTAAGAGCCTGATGCTATAATCTTCTGTTACGTAGGACTGGGCTTCAGATCTGTAATACGTTCACGAACAAAACATACTGCCACAAGTATATGAAGCAAAAATATTGACAGAGGTGTAACACACATCATTGAAGTATTGCTGTGAATATTGTGGTTAAGATTTCCTTCCTGAATCCCTGATCGCATCCACCCTTTCCTTTTGGAAGATTTTTAATTGAGGGTAATATTCCATTCTTGGTCTTATCCAAACAAATCTAGATTTAAGGGAAATGATTGTGTAAAAGAAAAAGGGGGAGAACTCTTACTTTTTTCTGTGTAAGACATGATGATTATTGCAGAGTTTTCCATGCAGATAGCTCATCTTGTTTGGACTTTTTTAAAATAGTCCTGGCTGGCCTTGCTTCCAAAGGTGAATGTGAAAAACAATAGCATGGGAGCGAATGCTGAGCGTATGTAAAGCACAATAATGGGAAATGCTGATGACCTCCCATTGCCACTGAGTCCTTTTCCTTCCCCTGGCAAAACCTATGGCTTGGCCCCACCACTGTGCTACTGGCCCCTGGTTCTGTGAGCCTCTTCAATAAAGTAATTGTTACCAATATTAAAAATGTATATATTCTAGTGGTGACATTTTAAGGGTGCAATAAAATCTCACCACAACAGGCCCAAGATAAACTTTTAAAAATTATGCATAATTTGCTGCTTATGATAGAGACAGGCTAATTTTTAATAGCAGATTTCTCTCAATAGCATCTTCCAGTTCAATTTCTAATGAATGCTTGGTTAAGTACTAATAATGCTCATTTTGAATAAAAACATTGCTGATTGTATATTTCTTGGATTTGTCCTCTTCACATTTTTGGGAAGCAGGAGATTAAGTTCAAGAAGTCTGCTATATAGTGGCTTCTATACAATAATAGATCAATTTTAATTTTAATAACTGGACTTTTGTACTGCTCTAAGTTGAAGTGTTTTCCAAAGTAACGCGATGTAGCAGAGCCTTGATTTAAGTTGAGAAGTTGAGTACAAGTTCCTTGATTGCTCTTGTTTCTGTATATGCTGCTATGGCACAGTCTGGAGGCTTTCTTCAGAAGCTTAAACGTGTATTTTTAACTGTTGTAACTTTGCCCTAATGCACAAACTGCAGACAGAGATGGAGAAGAATAAAGTACTTGCGTAGTAGCTGAGCATTTTCAGCAGTCAGTGCTTGACCCTGCGCAGATTGCAATTGCAAGGTTGCACGGTTAAAGCACGGGCAAGGCAAAACGTGCTAATGGAGAGAGAGGAGAAGGCCGGGGATTTTATAAAGCACTTGTGAGAGCGGTGTGGTTTTGCCGAGTGATACATCACTGGAGACAGCAAAAGCAGGGCGGATGGCACTTTTCACCCACGTTTCCCCAAGGGCATAAATGCAATCCTCACTTTGTGCTCTGAACATTTGTCAGTGCAGAAGACTACAGATTCAACCTCCTAGTACTCAGGCAAAGCTTTCCTTCAGCCTTCTAGGTGGAGCCCAGGGTAATCAAGTGGTTTTGTAGGATTAAATCAGCGAAGTGTGACCTTGTTAAAAAAAAAAGAAGTCTCAGTTGTGCAAGTGCCTCCTTGTGAACACTGGCACTGCTCAGGGGTCTGGTTGTAGTGGCAGGGCGAATCCTCAAACCTGCACACGTTTACCGTAACTGAGGAATTAGGAATAAAAAGGCACAAAGGAAGAGGCTGCATACAAAGGTAGAAGGAAACGCCTCTAGCTGGGTTTCACAAGCGATGTTACAAACTAGGCACCCTTACTAACTTCTGGTGTAGACATTTTGCCGTGTGCAACCTTGCAACTATAAAGAGAACCAAAATCTACTGGAATAGATTAGTTTTTGCTGAGATTATGCAGCTGTTATGATTTAGGTATTTATTTTTAATGATTTTTTTTTTCTAGCCTTCTGGATTCTACTAAACAACTTTGCGTATTTGTAGTGAATGCAGTATTTTAGGAGCAGAGCAAATTTGTTTTAGGCATAAAAGCTTGTTTCTTAACAAGACACTTAAAATGGAGGTGGTTTAGATATTAATGTTTCACTTATGAAGGCAGCCTATTGATCCAAAGAGGAAATGCCTGGCAATTCCAGTGAACGAGTCACAAGCACCTGCTCTTAACTCAAACAGATTTTTGGCAGGAGTGACCTAACTGCTTATGGTAAGTGTGGTAGAAAACATTTGCTTATGCAAATAATGAAGGTACCTGAAAATAGAAGACCGTATCATGACAACACTGAAATTTAAGAAAGTTTAAAATGAGCTAGAGAAAGTAACAGAAATCTGCTCTTCTGTTAAGAAAAATATTGGATGTGGAAGATCAACACCAAAAATCAGAGACAGTGGGATGGGAATGGACCTGGGGAAGTCATGTAGCCCGTCTCTCACTGACTGACTCTCCTGAGAATAAAATTTATTGCTTATCACAGGAAAAAACATGGTTTTGTCAGGGTAAAAGTTATAAAAACCTTAACTCATTATATAGCACCTGATCTTGGCCCACAGTTTGTGCGAGACTGGTGCGGGCTGCGTTATGTGTGTGTTTTTTTGTAGACCTAAGGATATGTATATATCGGATACTACAGGTATTGTCAAGTCTGTAGGTGGCTATATCTGTTTATATTCTTTATTAGACACTGTACAATTATACCTGCCAATACAATTCCTCTCTGTTTTTTGTTCATGAGGTTTGTGCTGTGAGAATTTAGTGTGACAATGTCGTTTTCTAAAAGCTCGCTTTCAATCATGAGCTCATCGGAGAGCTTGAGAAGGGAACGAAATTTTAGGTAAGAAAGCAAAGGTATGATCTAACCTATTGAGATATTTATAATCCATCTTGAATATTAGCATATAATACTTTCCACTAGTTCTGTGAAGTGTTAAGAAAAGGATTTTTTTTTTTTTCCCTTCAGTAATTTTTGCTGTGTTTCCATCTGCCAGCAAAGTAAAGAGGGAGCAGGAGTTTATGACAGGTCTTGCTGAGACTTGAAGCAATTCAAGTTTCCCCAATGAATCTGTCTGATTAAATAGAAACACAGAATTGAAAAAGATGTTGGATATTTTTGCATTTTTCTGAAGAAGGCTGCAGTAGACTTTTCTAAGACTAAACCAGAGATGACCTGTTTATGAAGCAGCTTTGCAGCTGTTGATCAGGAAAGGAATTGCAGACATTAACTCCTTGGTTTTACCCCTGTTTTTTCTTGCTCAGCTGAGAGGTGATGAGAACAACCAGCAGACCCTCGGGTGGGAGCACAGGAGCATCTGACAAGCCTTAGGAGTGAGTTGCTGTTTGGGAAATGGACTTTGATGAACAGTTCTTGGGCTCGATGGCTTCTCCTAAGACAACAGCATCAACAGTAAATTGTCACTTCGGGGCCAACATTTAGTGCTAACTCAGAGAAACTGCAGGATTGCTGCGGCAGGTATTAATAGTAAGCATACAAAATAAATCTTGAAGGAGGAACATGCCTTAGTTTAACGATGCCTGGTTGCTAAATCTATTTGCTGAGTACCTGGTGCCCACATAAATGAGAAAAGCATTGCAACAGCACAAAGATCTTCTTACAGATTCAACACATCGTGCTGCGTCAGCAAGACCGTTTACTGTCGGACTCTGTGTCTTTCCTTACAGACCCTGCTGCCCAAACTCTGACTGAGCCAGTTGCTGTGTACATCAAGATTGGGGTGGTATGGTTTAGGCAGAAACATGGTTGTAGGCTTCAGCACAGGGTTCCCCCTTGGCCCCCGGCGAGTCAATTATGACATTTGGAGCTCGTTTATTTTTCTGACTTTCTTGAAGACGTGTGTTGTGAGCAGTGATTCATCCACCAGTTCTTCCCAGTCCCGCGGGACCTGTGAAAGGGTTCTTAAAATTGCTGTGTTTCTCTTCCATTTCCTGGAAGCACTCGCTGTTTGGGGCAGGTTGCTGGGCTACACGCCGCTGCTGGACACCTTCCACGGCCGCGCCGGGGCCAGGGCTGGCTGTCGAAATGTTATCTCCTGGGCGTAACGGCCGCGACATTATCTCCCTGAAAATCCCAGCCCTTCAGCTTTGTAGGAAAAGGACTTTTCCTATGGGGGACACAGGATGTGAGGCTGGCTGTGGGAAATATTCCCAAGGAATAAAGGCTGGGAATGTGCTGAGAGCAGCATTGCTCTTCCAGGTGCTGGTATAAGAAACTTATAAAAAACTTTGTCCTTGCTTGTTTTGCAGAAAGTGCAGGAAAATGGGAGCCAGAGCTAGGAAAAACTGGACTAGAAGCTGAAATGATGCTGGGACAGCTAGGGATGGAGGCAGGAGGGTCCTTTACGGGAGATCCCCATGAAGAGTCACACTTGAGTGAAAGCTTATATTGAGGTGTTTTGTTTTGCTATTATTTACATTCATGAAAAAGCAAAGTCTGGAAAGCACAGAAGCTTAAGCTTGGAGGCTGTGTTTTCTGCTAAAGCCTCTTTTGCAGACTCCTTCTCGTGGGGTTATTGTTAGGAGTGCAGCGTTCCTGGCTTTGCTTTCTTTTTCTGTGGGGCAAAGTAATTTTCAGCAGCAAGTAAGTAACGCTCACTTCACCTGTGCCCAGGCTGTACGCAAGTGCTGTCTGTCATGCACGTCTTGTTTAAAGCATCGCTGCTGCCTGGGGATCAGTACTCCATCCCACCCCCTCACCCCGGGGGATTTTTGATGCCACAGCTCTGCCTGGGCTGATGCGCTTCCTAGTAATTACCAAATTACCCATCTGGTAGTGGAAATAACCACCAACGTAATTTTATTTTGGGCCAATTCTTCACAAGGCTTACAGCAGAGAGGGATCTCGGGGTGCTGGAAATGTTTTTCACTTTGTCAGTCAAAATATTTTGGCATGTACAATACTTTTAATAACCATAACGGGTCTGTTTGAGCATACTAATATACCGAGAAGAATTTGATCAATGCTCAGCAAGAAAAGCAGAGCTGGGCATAGTAACAGGCAGCCTTTAAAGGAAGAAAAAACTTGGAAATGTAGGTTCTAGGCAAAAATTTATACAAAGATGAAGAATTATGATTAGTTTGCAGTGTGACTTCGATGCATGTGAACCGACTTTGGAAAATGAGATTTTTGACTCCTGAGCGGTGCAGATTTTGAAAACCTGACTATTAAAGCTATGTTTTTGCCCAGTGTGAACAGTTGTGACATTTGTTCACTAAATCACCTAAATCTAAACAGTACAACATCTAAATCTTGTATTCAGACATACAGGTCTAGATCCTCAGTCACACTGAGGTGCCTTTCAGGCTCCAGGACTAAATCATGGGAGAAAAATATTATCTTTGGGAAGCGTATACATGCTACTCTGGGCTGAGGAATGAGCAAGGACAATGCCACTTTTTATGAAATCTAATAGCATTAAAAATGTCATTGCAAAATGTGCCTTTTTTTTAAAAAAACCCATACGATCCCGCCCCCTTTGTGAGGTTAGCCCTGTGTCTGCAGCTTGGCTGCAAGAAGAGAAGGAAGCATGGATGCTTTGTGCTTGCTGGTGCCACCCCTCCTCCACAGCATGTACCACAGCAGAGTTTAGATGTGAGTGCCTTGTTCCACCCCTCTCACCTCCAATGAATCTACTGACTCTCTAATTCCCTGGAACAATCAGATTTTAAGAAGTTATAAAAGCACTGATTGTTTGCTTCTTCACTTTTGGTAGTGATGTAAACACTCCCATGCAGCACAGAAAGCCATCCAAAATAACCCAGTTTTTACCAGTGCTTGGAAAGACTCCGAGGGACGCATTCCCCAAAGAAATTAAGAGTCAGTTCTTGTTCACGAGCGGGTTATATGTAAATTGGATAGCAGGGCATTTAATTGGAGATCTTGGAGCCTAAGTCTGCCCCAAAGAACTTATTGTTTAGAGTGTAACTATAAGCTGGAAGAAGTGTGATTTTATACAGTTTGCCAAGGAAAGCAAACACTCCAGATCTTGCGCAGGGGCCAGGATGGGATGTTATTACTTGGTGTCATTCTCAAAAGAGGAATTTTTATCTGTTCCCTTCCCCGAGTTCAGTTTTCTCTTTCCATTTTACATTCTCTGTAATTTTACAAAGCAGTATGCTTGGCATTTGTTGTTAGATGGTAGATACTTGAAAGTGTCACAGCAGTTCACTGCCTTATCGTATTTTATTTGAATGCTTTGTGGTTGCAATCTCATTGTAGATATGTCACATGAACTGACTGCTCAAGGTTCCAGAAAAAAACTTTGTATTTGCTTTCCGGATAAGAGAAAAGAAGAAACCTTCCTACTTTTTTCTCTTCAATTTCTTCTGAACTAAGTCTTCATCTGTTGGTTACCATGCAGACCCTGGGCTAGATCTGTGTGAGCAAAGCATTGGATGTGC
This sequence comes from Pandion haliaetus, assembly GCA_013401275.1. Taxonomy (NCBI): domain Eukaryota; kingdom Metazoa; phylum Chordata; class Aves; order Accipitriformes; family Pandionidae; genus Pandion; species Pandion haliaetus. Next base: position 257,253 of record VYZV01038096.1, on the reverse strand, counting down.
GAGGGAACTCTGAACAGAGTGCTGGTGTTCACCCAAGCCCTGTGCAGGGTGCAGAGCATACAGGCAGGGCAGAAAGGGAAGCTGAAGCTGTTACTCATGGAGCATGCAGTCATCTACACGTGGAGCACCTGAGACGGAAGGAATTCCAGCAGCTCGGGATAGGTGAAGCCAGTACAAGCCCTTTCCAAGCTATCCCTCCTAGGCTGATGGGGAACACTGGGGATGTTCAAGGGACAAAGAGAAGTGCTCAGAAGTTTCCCATACAGGCGACTGCATGGCGTCAGCTCTTCTCTGAAGGTTAGCTTTCTCTTCGGTCTTGGGCTCTGCTTAAAAAAAGCAAACAACTTGTTGCGGCTTGGAAGGGTATCTGCACGTCTGAATGATGTGTAATCAAAACAGAGTCTACAGACGTCCAAAGCCAGTTCAGCGTAGTGTGATTTGCCTTGCTCATCCAAGTGAGATCACGGTTTATATGTCCAGTTACAGTAATTTAAATCTTAAGATTATTGGGAATTTCATTCCTGACGGAAGCAGGAAGAGGTAAGGACGCAGCCTTCCCGTGTCACTGGGATTGGTTTCTTGTTGTGTTGCCCCACTGCTGGTGTTAAGAAGCAGATTTGCCTAAATGGAAGAAGTTAATATGTAAATAAAACAAGTTTTAAGAGAGGTTATACAAGCAAAGCTTAATTTCCAATAAGAACCATCTCAGAACTTTTGCTTCACCCATTTGCTTACGCTCAAGTAAGGTTATGTTCAAAGAAGTCTTTGTTCTTTTTCTCTTTCCAAAAGGAACCACCCAGAGCCCAGGAACAAATGTGCTTTGCTGCGGATAGGTCTGACTCAGGTTGCAAACCGGTGATGTGCACAGCACGATTTTCCCTACCTGCACGAGTCAAGGAAGGACACCTTGCTTGGCAGAAGCGTGTGCTCTCTCTGCTCGGCCCTGACCCCGGACGGTGCCCGGGCAGTTCCCCAGCTCTGGCCGCGTCTTTCTGCCAGCTGGTGTACAGGGCTATGGCGTTTGCTTCTCCAGGCGCTCACGCATAGGAACTCATGTCTCCAACATAGAACACGAGCACTTAAAAACTTCAGGCGGAAATACATGCAATATACACATTTTACATACCATCTGTGGGCATACACATAACAATATATTCTGTCTATACAAAGCATACAGTATATAGAACGAAAGGATGCATGCACGCCACTAAATCATCCTCTCCGCTGGTCCCTACATTGTAGAAGGAAGGTGAGTCCTGTAGGTCTAATAAGAAACAAAGTGTCTTAACATAGGGTAAAATTTGCCATGGTAACAAAGCTGGAATGACCCTTCACTGAAACTCTGGCCTAGAGATAATGTTAACTTTAACAAGCGTTTACTCAGTGTTGATTACCTCCGTGTATAGCAATCATGATATGCCTATAGTGCCAGGAAATGTTAGTGTAATATTTCAGTTAGTCACTCATATTACTTGTATTTATTCACTTGTCATTTATGTGGAAGAACATGAACCTACTTGATTTTTTTCCTAATGCTATGAATAATATTTATGAAGTTGTTTGTACTTCAAAACCACAAGGTGGTGAACTTAGAGATATAAAAATGCAAAGAATAGTAATCTCTAAGGAATGAAAATATGAAATCAAGTGTTGAGCAAGATGCTTCTAAAGGAAACAATATATTTTTTGAATTATATTACAAGTTATTTTCTTGCTCTGCAGAATAATTTTTCATTCACTCTTTGAAGGAAAGTAAAAAAGAAAACTGTGCATTTCATCCCCCTGTACAGCCCCTTACTCTAACAAATGCTTAAGCAGAATATCTTGTCCTCATTTTATTTCTGATTATCAGTTTGTGAAATTTTTTCCTCCCCTCTCCAGGCAGATAAACTGCTAGTTTCCAATTCTTTGCCAAGGAGGAAAGGATTATGCTCCCCCCTCTTATGCTCCCCCTTTTCTTTTTTTATTCTAAATGAGAGCTTTTTGTGATTTTTTTTTTTTTTTTTTTTCCCCATGGTATCAATTTCTTGGGGTCATGAAACAGCAAAGCCTCATACTCTCAGAGATAAAGCTGGATATGTGGAGACAGCTCAGAATTATTGGTATGATACTGATTTTGCATTTCTTGGTCTATTTTGAAAGATTTCAATCCAGTAAGAATGTTTAACATAACCATGTCAACTACAGGTATAAAATTTTTTTTTTTTTTTTTTCAGAAACTAAGAGGTAAAACTACATCACACTTGTCTTGATTATTTGCTGCTCTTTGTAGACAATCATGCAAGATCACTGAATTTTGAGAATTCTTGCAGTGCATGAGATATCTGCTTATGCTGTGCCACCTGCTAAAGGTGTTGCAGCTAGAACAAGAATTCATGTAAATGCTGGAGCAATGGAGCAAAGGGGAAGTCACCATAAATCAGGAAACTAAAAATTGATGGCAGGGTGCCTCCTGGAATAACAATTGCTGGATAAGAGTGTGTGTAAAGCGGGGCAATAGGCTGTTGTCAGGAAAGAGCTCGTACTCTGAAGCAAGTTGTACCTAGATAAATAGGACCTCAAGTAGAAGGTTGCCCAGTGGAAGAGATGTTTCAAACAAACACACAGGGTAAAAGTGGAAAGCAGTTCCTCAGATTTGGGGCCTAAGAAAGATGGTGAGAAACAAATTGCACAAAGGTGAGCGGATTCAATTGCAAGGAAAGGAGCGATCAGGTGTCTCAGCAAAGGAATTAATCACAAAGTTCAGGAAATAACGGTGCCACTGAATAAAGCTGTTTGCTTGGAAAGTTCTGCTCAACTCTGGGCTGCAGCCTAGAGAGAGAAGGAAAGAAAAACAACCCACCTTACCCATCCATGTCTTGGAACCTCTCCAGAAAAGTTCAATAACTTGAGGGCGGAGGAAATGCCTGATGAGGAACTGCTTGATGTGTATAAAATACTTAGCCTTGGGCGGGGGAAGGAGTTTGACAGGAGATCTGCTTTTGGAATACAAGTAACTAAGGGAGATAAATACAGAGCTAGGTGGGGACGCCATGAGGCTTTATGCTGCAGTTAGAAAGGAGAGGTTCTTGTTGGATACTTAGAAAGTATGACAGCCTGCTAGCCAAATTACTGGGTGTAGTAATATGCATCAGTTCAAGAACAGAATATCTGTGCAGTGAACTATGCACGTTATGTATTTACAGGGCTATTAAGGGTAGACTGCAAGGCCTGCAATGGAGTCAGTGGGAAACAGTTTCTTTCTCCCATCCGTTTTTGTGTTTCTACATGCTTTCATTTCAAAAGAATGAAAACTCTAGCCCTGGTGACAAAGAGCGCCTTTGCACCGCTTTCACTTGGTCGTCAGCCAGAGGGAGGGAAACAAAGCCCTTGTCAAGGGTGTGAACTTCCTTCATTCCCAGGGCAGCCGGGCCAGCGAGCGGTGGTGGTGTGTCGCACCAACCGTTGAGCATTTTATTCAAAGTCAAGGCTTCCTTCCGAAATTGCTGGGCTTAGTTATAAAATGCTTCATGTCCATCCCGCTGAAAGAAACGATAGGCTTTTAAAAATGTTTAAGTATTATGAGAATGCCTATTTTCACTGATGTAGTATCCAGGAAAAGCTTCAGTCATTTTGGACGCTTTATTCTTTGGCTCGAGACTCATACGTGTGTGCTAAGCAGCCTCTGATAAATTTTTTTCCTTGGAAGGCTTGTTAGACATCATAGCTGTTTCCAAAGTGACAGACACTTTGAACTTCTCTAGGTTACACTTAGGAAAGCAACAAGATGAGAGAGCTGAATTAAGCGCTGGAGTACGCATGCAGTGCCCTCCTGCAGGGTGCTTGAAATTACACAGCTCTGCTCGCTCCTGTCTCTGCCGGAATGCACAGAGAAAGTGGGAAGCGATCTCTCAGCAATGCAATAAAACAACCAAACCCAGCAGCTGGGAAATGGGCCAGCTTCAAAATTACACCTGTGTGGACAAGCCCGTGCAAAACAGCAGAAAAACTATGCAGAAATGGCGATTTCTGAGGAAAGGTGATAGATCCAGAGGCCTTTTATAGGGAGAAATCATTATGTATGTGTGCCGTGGCCACCACACTTGGAGCTACACCACTCTGCAATGCTTTGGCCTGTGTGTCCTCCCTGGAAGCTGGGCACCAGCATCCGCCTGTGTTTCTGCCTGCCCCTGGGGCTCAGGCAGCGAGACAGCCCCACGGTCATTGCCCCTTGCTTTGATCTGCGTTGGTACACTAACACCCGCGGAAGTGCAGGCACCGAGCACCCACCTCTTTATGAAGGGTCAGTGTCGGCAACAAGAGCGAACGGGTTCCCCGGGTCGAAAGCGGGAGGTTAGGGCAATGCAGTCCAGAAAGGAAACGGCACATGAAGGTTTAGAGGTCTCCTGTGTCACGTTATTTCAAGGGATAGCCTGTTCACAGGAAGTTGAATACAGTTAATTAGCAGGGATTTTTAGCAGTCTGCTCTTTTTTTTTTTACATCCTGCTAGGTCAAAGCACCCAGATAGCAATACTAAAAAAATGTCTCCTGAAAGTACTGGTTTGGCTGAGAAGCTACACATCAACGATGCTCTTACACTCTCACTGCAAATGTTTTTTTATACATTACCTGAGCAGGTTTGGCTGTTAGAGATACAGCCTGGTACCAACTGGCCTTAGGGAACAGCTAGGGGCTTTAAGGAATTTTGGGAAATACGAAGAGCAATCTTTCTTGATGAGTGTACTTAGAAAAAGGAGCGATAAACCTGCGATGCTCAGTGCTGTGGTCTGTTGTCTGACTCAGCTGAGAGGGGAGGAGGTGTTTGCTTTGGCAGAGTATCCTTTCGAACCTCAGGACATTCCTTAGGCCAAGATCTTTGGTCTCAGACAGATTTATGGTGCAAAATTGCTTCCTCAGCCTTTTTCCAGCTGTTTACAGAAATTAGACATTCTTAAGGAGATTGTACACAAGTCCAATAATATTTGAGTGAGACAGGAAGAGTACAGGACACGGAGAGCTTTATAATAACACATTCCTTACTACCTGAAGTGATTAAAAAAATGTTTGCATGCTTATGTATGACAGATCTTTCATAATAGGTTCCTAATTCATGTTGGAGGCAAAGCACAAGATTCTTCTTTCAGAGAATGGATAATAGTCTAATGATGGTGAAGTAAATTTAATCATGTTAAATGCGGTTCCTGCTTCTTTGCAAGTTTGTCATATTTTGAAGCATCTTCACTGAAGACAGTAATAACTTAGAAGAACTAAACTCTGAAAGCTAATCGTTGTTTCACATGAGTATTTACTGTCCAGAGTGTTCAGTGGACTTGATTGATCTGGGCAATGCAAAAAGGTGAGGCCACAAGCACAAGAATTTTATAGCACCTATAAAGTACTGTATACAGTTTTTGCTCAATTTTATGCTGTTAAACTAAGCATTTGGTATCATATGGCACTTTAAGTACTTTGATTTATGTTAAGACAGAAATTGCATCTGTAATAAACATCCTAAAGTATGAGTTTAGGAGCAATCTACTGTATTTATTTGTGACATAAACACTCACCTGCAATGCATTTGAGGATCATCTTGGACTTAACTCACACTGCACTTTACAGCCATTAAGCTTCAGACACGGCAAGGTCATATCCAAGGTGAAGACAGAAGTGACTGGGAGGAAAGGGGTGGCATGGCAAATAGTTTGAAATAGCAAATGGAAAAATATTCTTTTTCTCCTGTTAAATATTCTGGATACATCACTGTAATTTCTTGCTCCACCGTAAAGAGCCCTATATTATACCGAACAAGATAAAGTACAAATCCGGTCTTGTTTAATATGAAATATTTAAGCACACAGCCATGAAAAGAACACAAAAAACCTACTGACATCTTTGAAAAGAAATATAATAAAATTGCATGTGTTTCAGGTTTATGGAAACTCCCTCAAGGATGAATGAAAGCACAGAAACCCTTTGTTGTACTGGAACCTGCCACGGCTGTGCTCCATGTGAAGAATCCTCCCACCATTACATTTGCTATTCTGGTATTGAATTAATTATGCTCAGTGGAACTTGCTTAAAAGTAACATAAAGTACTAATTTTTAAATGATTTAGGTAGCTTTTCAAATAGCTTAAATAGCTTAATCCTTCCATCTTTGCATATATTTGTACAATAGTAATAGAGTGTGGGAGAGTGGCAATAACATAATTGATATTATTAAGAATGAATGACAAGGCTTCAGTGGAAGAGCAGGATGTTAACACTCATGCATTTATTTTTAGGAAATCACAGAATAAGTGAATTCAGATGGATCTCTGGTCTCCCAAGAGCAGGCAGAAGAGAGGTCAAGAAAAGGCAAGACACATTATGAAATCATTAAGTTTTCAGGGTAACACAGCTCATTTGGGTAATGACTTAAATAAAAAAGACCAATCCAGGATTCTTTAGTTTAAATAATAAAATTAAGAGAGAGATTATGGAACCCTATTCAACCTTTGAGGTCGTGTGTGCTGACCTAGCCTTGTCTCGCTTTTTACAGGAAAAGCAAGGAGACTCAGTCTTTTTATGTTTGTTACATATTGATGCAACACTGGTGCACTGAATTTCTTATAGTAAGGAAGACTTGGACTACAACGCTACAGAGATTTACATAAACTAAAATGGGACAAGAAGATGGGAAACCAGTGCCTAAAATCCTACTGCTAAGTTTGCAGAGAGTCAGGATGGTATTCTTTGCTGAGTATTTATTTTTTCCAGAAACCTGTTGTCATCGTACTTGGCAGAGACAATCTGCCACGGCTGTCAGAAGCTCTCAAAAATACTTTCGCAGAATGCATTTTTTTGGTCTTTAGTGTACAAAACACTGCAACAAATGTAGCCAGGATGAAATACCGATCCACAAGTCAGCTTGAAAGATTGCAGAATTTTTTGTGGTAGTTAATTGATTAATTGAAGTCAATCAAACAAGAGCTTTGGTGAGTATATCCCCAGACCCTCTGAAAGCTGTTCACATCCTTTCTTCCCATTGGCATACACAGCTGAATCCAGGCCATAATATTATCATTCTACATCAGAAATTTCAGTTTAATACATTTACTTACTATGTGTTTTCACCTATTACTTTGATTACGGGGCTAGAGAGCCTTTTTGAGACTTAGGAGATAAAATCTGTTTTTCTAGATCTTCCTTTAAATATCCTTGCTGATAAAATTGATCAAAAGTTACAGGAGACATTTTCTGTGGGATCCTTTTGTCAAAGTGCTGGCATCATGTCACTGCCCCTAAGAGTTACACGTTAGGTTGATTTGAAACCGATATGAGAGTATTATAGTTTAAAGAATAAACCCAAAGTATTATTGCTTAAGACAATAATGATAAAGCATTAAAATGGCACCTCTGAGTGTGTGCTGGTCACCTCTCCTTCGGCTTTAACTACCACTTCTCTGTATTTACCTGTGCCTTCTGAACCGACGTTTAAAGATGGTTACAGGGACATCTTTTTGATGATAATATTCTGGCACTCTACAGTTTTGTTAAGTTTAACTTTGCTGGGTACAACAGGCTGGAATTGGTACTTACCATTTTAAGGAGTAGGCTGTGCAGTTCATTTCTTGTTGGTGAGGGTAATCTTCCTTAACCCACAATATAAGGTCTCTGAAATTGCTGTAGTTAAGATTATGCTTGAAATGGAGCAGGAGGGTCTTGGGGAAGGAGCTGTGAGCCATAGAGAAGTCAGTTCTGTTCACTCTGGCTCCTTACTCCATGGTCAGAGTGGGCTGGGGCTCCCTTTACCCTTAGCAGTGATGGATCCAGCTGTGTCCTGGGGTTTCTCAGCATTTTCTTTCCGAGAATGATGGTGGGAGGGTAGTGTGGGGACTCTGGCCTTCTGCAACAGCCATGTCTGTGTCCTGGAGGGAAACTAGAGTGTGTGCATGAACAAAAACCATTTTCTGTGGATCAGAGAGACCTAGAAAAGTGCTGGGTGGTATGACAATGGTCTCCTGGAATAATTGGGCTAGTTAGCTAGGAAAAAAGACTACATTTATCTTCCATACACAAGCTTTTGCTAGATATTACCTTTGCTTTCCAAAGTTATCCCTTTTATCTATGCGTATAAACTATCTCACTTTAATTATGCCCCCTATGAAACTCAAGGCGACCTGCATGGCCACCACGCATTACCTTTGAGCTCCCTCAAGCGGCGATGAAACCCGCAGGTTTGTTGCACGGGTGCTTTTGCAATGAAGCCTTGCAGTTTAAGACTATATTTTTAAGAGCAACTATAGTAAACTGAAAGAGCTGCTCTGATTTCAAGGAATCCTGACTAGTTTAGGGCCGTTGAAAATGTGACCCCATAATTTCATGACATAGCTCTCTTTTGGCAGATCTGTTAAAAGACACATATCGAGTGGAAAGCAAGCATTTTATGTGCAATGGTGTTTTTACAGCGAATAAGTAGCTTCTTCAAGGGTTTGTCCAAAATGGGGAGACCATTTTGGACCAGGAATCTCAAGTAAAGTGACTTTAAGAGTCAAAAGGAGGAAAATGGAGAAATTTTACAAACTTTAGCATTTCCCTCTGTGCTTATTGTAGGGCTTTTTGCAGTCTACGCCTTTAACTTTCTTTTTTTCCTAGGTTGCAATTGCTTACGAGAGGTTTGTTCCTCTCAAATGTCTCAAGAAAACTACTAATATAAAAAAATGAAGCCTAGCCACGCGAGGAGAAAGCCCGGTGAAGCTGTGGAGGAGGCAGGGACCCCTCAGGGCCAAAGTACTGGCTGCCATTGCTCCTTGGCACCTCCAGCTCCAGGCAGGGAGCACCTGGACTGGGGCAAACCTGCCTTCAGGAAAACCAAAAGTACCTCCCGGATTTTATGTTTTAAATCGACTGGAGGCAAGAGAGGCACCCTTCCTCTGGGGAGCTCGCTCGCCGTTAGACCCCGACAGGCCTGCCTTTAAAATCCCTTTACATAGAAAAGGAGGCTATAGGTGCTAAAATATGAAATAGCGTCCTGCCAGCTGTGTGCCTACGACACAGTTTTGTCATTGCTGCAACGCTGGGCACATTTTCTGTAGGTAATGCCCTCACCAGACCACGAGGTCAGTTTAGGGGTACGTGTCAGGGGGATTTTAAGGCATTTTTTGCCTTCCTGTTTTAACTTAGCAAGCCTCTTAGTTGTAGTATGTAACGCTCGGGATTTTACACTTCTCATTTTAGTGACTTCCTCGTTTCCCACAGACGTGGCCGGTTTGAGGCCCGCTGCCATGGCGCGGCCTGCTGCCATAGCAACGAGCCGCGGAGCATTGTGGGCCGGGCCCGCGGCCAGCTCACGTGACGCGCGCGCCGGGGGGAAATCACGTGGCAGCCGCTCACGTGACGGCGACAGCGATGGCGGAGGAAGAGCGGACGCTGCTGGGCTCCGCTGGCGGCGATGATGATGATGATGGCGGCGGCGGTTCTCCGGGGCTCCTCCGTGCCCTGCCCGCCGTCTGCGATCCGCGGCGCTTGCCTCACCGCCTTCTTGTCCTGGCGCTCATGTGTTTCCTGGGCTTCGGTGGGTGGCGGCGGGGGGGCCGTAGCGCCGGGGTCCCGGGTGCTGGGGCAGAGCTCTGAGGCGTCCCCTTCTCCTTGCAGGCAGCTACTTCTGCTACGATAACCCGGCGGCTCTCCAAACGCAGGTTCAACGGGTGAGTAGCTGCCTGGGGCGGGAAGGGGCTTACAGAGAGTGGGGAAGTGCGGGCAGTGGCCAGGTCAGAAAGTATTGGTTTCGAAATAGTTCTACTTGGGTACTTACTCCGTGTCTCTGTAATTACTTTTCTTTAATTCTCCCTTCTCTTATGTAGGATATGAAGGTGAACACAGCTCAGTTCATGGCACTCTATGCATGGTATTCCTGGCCCAACGTGGTGCTTTGCTTCTTTGGAGGTTTTCTGATAGACAGAGTGTTTGGAATACGGTAAGTGTGATGGTATTGTCGCTCCTCTTCAACGGATGGTAGACTTCAAGTGCACGTGAAGCATAGGCTTTATAATATAAAGTTTTTTCATATTATAATATGCTTTTTCAGATTTTTTTTTTTAATGATCTAGCAATTTCCACTGGTATAAATGAGCTTCTTTCCCTTTATGGCTTAAAGTGGCTTCAAAAATGCCAGCCTGTACTACCGTTTTTTAAGGAAGCTGTTGCATTTGTTACGGAGATCTTTATTGCATATCAACCTCCCCTTGTTTCCTTGCTGTAGGTCTAATATAGTTTTTTAAAGGGAAAAAAGAGTCCAGCTGTGCATTAAGTGATTTTGTTTGTCTTGCAGGTTGGGCACTATAATATTTAGTATCTTTGTTTGTGTCGGGCAGGTAAGTGTAAATGAGAGGGTGAAGGTTGATATGTGTCTCAAGCTTCTCTACTAGGAGTGGGGTGGGGAAAAAAGCCCAACTGGCTTCTCGTGTACTAGAGGAACATGTATTTCTGATGGGAGTAGACAGGTGGTGAGAACTGAAGTGGGAGAACCATGAATTTATTGGGGTAACTGGGAACTCAGGACCTCAAAGGATGGGTGAAATAAGAATGTGAAGGAACCGAATGTTCTATCCGTTTGATGTGAAATTGTATGTATTTATTGAAACTAGTATGTAGGTGTATTTGGCTACGGTATGATGATAAAGATGAAGCATGACTTAAGTCTCTAGAGGTGTTTTCTGAGTGCAGTTTCAGGGTGGGCCAGGTTGGATATTGTGTAGCCAGCAGGGTGGTGCGTAAGGGATGCAGAGGGAGCAAAGGCAAAATATTAGGAGTAGAAAGTGGGTGTGAAGTATTTCTGCAGGTCTGGGAAGGGGAATAATTTTTCTTTCTGTTTTGAGATGATTCTAGTTTGTTTCATACTTCAAATATAAACATTTAAGGAAAAATAATAATTCTATTTGGCAGGTGGTCTTTGCTTTGGGAGCGCTACTTAATACTTTCTGGCTGATGGACATGGGCAGATTCATATTTGGGTAAGTCTAGAAGAGTATAGTATGTGCTCTCTGAGGTAAGGACCTGCTTTCTGTGTCCTAGAAAACTGCTACAATGTTTACACTGAGAGAGAAAACTGTTGGGTTTTGAGGCACCTATATAATTGAGGCATGCAAGATCTTCAGTCGCGTTCCCAGTCTAACTTAAAGTTGGAAAACAAAACCCAGGACTTTGCAGGTCTTAATGAATTCAGAAATTACGAAACTACCCAAAGAAAGACATTCAGTAAACTGATAAAACTGTATTAGTCCTCCTTTTCTCTTAATTCTAACTTCCCTGAGTAAAAAGGATTCTTAGCAACAGCAAATACAACAGAGCTCCTGTGGTGGCAAAAAATGAGAGCAAATGTCAGAAGAAATACCTTCAAGTTGTGAATGTGCCACAGCATAAAAATGTTAGAAAATCTGACCAACTGTATTGGGGGGTGGGCAGAAGACTCCCTTAAATTCTGATTCCAGGTAAGATGCCTGTGTTTTTGTTTCATTTGGGTCAGGATCTGCAGCACTTGGTTCTTTAATGCTGAAGAGAAATGAGAAGCTGCTGCCCATTGATTTAATTTATGTAAATGACCAAAGGCAATTATAATTGCTCCTAGACTACTTAAGATACTTTGTACTCTTAATTGTTGTTAAGACCTGGCAGTTCTCTTAAGACTTCTGTTGCCTTGCATATGTGCGTTAGATCTACCTGTACATAGACAAATTTCTCTGGAATACTGTCATCTTGGTGTTGCCAGCAGTTGATGGACTGCTTCCTTGTTGCTTTGCATGTTGCAATTAATGTGTTTTCTTTTGTGCCTTCCTTCTTTTTTAGAATAGGTGGAGAGTCCTTAGCAGTGGCACAAAACACATATGCAGTCAGTTGGTTTAAAGGCAAGGAGTTAAATCTTGTGTTTGGATTACAACTAAGCATGGCCAGAATTGTAAGTATAAAACTGTATAGCTTTAATTCATAGACTTTAAGGTGTGTGGCTTCTCTTAGCAGTGAGACAGGTGGAAAACAGCATTTCTGATCCTCCCTAGGGAGTTTTAGTTAAAAATGGATGTGAAATTTAAAATGTTAAAAAATCTGTAGTAAGTAGACAAAGGATACACAAGGAAATGGGTTAATAAGATTTCTTAGAACCTGTCAAACTTCTAAAGAAGCCTGGTGGTGTTATTAGTGTAGATTACTGGGTGGGACAGTCACAGTGCTGCATTCCATCAGACTTACTTATTCTTGGCATATCATAAAATGTTGGCTTGACTACCTGTAGCTTGGGGTCTAAATGCAGTCTCTGATAAATGAGTGGAGATGGCTGCTTTAGGAAACTCCCATCCTTATCTGCTATTGTAAGTTGGTTTTGTCCCTGTAGCTGGTTCTGATAAGAAGTGTTTGACTGCATCTCAGCTGTGCCTTTTTGGTTTGATACAATCACTTAAACTGCTGCTAGAGGTGGGTTTACACTAATACACCAGGCCGTGAATGAAGACAGTGTAGACATGCCTCTCCTGTTAGGGGTCCTCTTCAGCAGCCTGTGGTATTGCAAACCACTGCAGATATTTACCTTGGTAAAAGAGGGTTAGCTGGTCACAGCTGGGTCTGGGCTGATCTTCAGGCTGTTGCTAATTAGCAGTTGCCTCATCTCAGCTGAACTGCAGTTAAACTGTCTGTTGTTAGCCTTGGGATTGCAGCCATGGATCCCTTCTCTAGGGGGGGAAGGGGAGGAAAAAAAGTACTTCTTCCTGATGCCTCTCAGGTGGGAATCCTGTTTGCTTTAACATGTGGTATCGAATTCGACTCAGTTTATGAGCTAATGCAGTGTGTGATGTAGATTTTATGGCACTGCTAATGTTTCCATTGAAACATTGTTAAGAGTTGTATAAAATTTCAGTTTGTGATGGTATATTATTGTTGCAATGGTTGATTTATCACAAACACTGACCAAACCAGCAGGGAATAATTTTATCATTGTAGCTGGTGATTCATGTTCCCTCAGATGATGTTTGATCTTACTTGTTTGGTTTAAACACTATTCAATAAGAAGTCTGTCTAATGTTCCTTTTGAATTCATATAATTGTGAAATGTGTTATTCTTCATGTGAGTCTGTTCTGCCTAGGGGAGCACAGTGAACATGAATATCATGGCATGGATATACTCTAGAGTTCGAGATCTTCTGGGGTATACTGGTCCCAGTACTCTTGGGTTAACTCTCATGATAGGTCAGTAATATTTTGAATTGATGTCACCTGCTATTTTAGGCTTCTGAATTAGGACAGCATGCATGCATGTTAATGATTTCTTACTAACTTGAAAGTAGGACAAATATATTTGAGACTAGGAAGAGCAATTCAAATACTGCTTGTATCAATGGCTAATATTCTTGTGCAGAGTGTATGATTACTGCATCTGATAAAATGCTGTGTGATTTTTGTGATTGTCAAATTCAAGTTTTTATCTTCCAGAGATGAAACATTTCACATACTTTGAGTAAAGGACAGACTTGAAAAATTTTTTGAAAGGTATCATGTCAAAGCTTGCGTGTAGTTGTCTGATGTGTAAAAGTGAAGTTTCACCTGCCTTTGGATCTGTTTGGAAAGATTCCTTTCCTTCAGAGCCACAGGTATTAAGGCCCATATTGGTAACAAGGCCCAGGCTTTGTTTCTGTTAGTATGAGCTACAGATAAGAAGCTTGGCTGTGCTGAGTGGGAGCGGTGGTAATATTTTAAATAAAATAAATGTAGCTACATGTTTGTACTCCAGTTCAAGGCAGGTGTATCTCATGTGGCAGGCTTTGGTATTTACACCTTACTCTTGGAGCTGTACAGCCATTGAGTCTTACACATAAAGCAAGCTGGTGTTAAACTTAGTTTAGATATGTAAAGGTACACTCCACTAGTTGTGCCTAAAAGCCAAATTACTGCTTCAGTCAACAACCAAATGTGTCACGTTTTCCTTCTTGCAGGTGGCGTAACATGTCTCTTTTCACTGACATGTGCATTAATCCTTGCTTATCTGGACAAGAGAGCAGAGAAGCTGCTTTGTAAAGAGCAAGGAAAAACGGGTGAGTGGTGTGGGAGCTTGAGCTTCATTCTTTCATTCTGGAACAGACCCTTCCAGTTACTCTGTGCGCTGTGCAGGTTTGCATTTTGGGTAATTCAGTAGCTGCTGCCTAACATCTTTAGTCATAATTTTTAGTTCATTTCTATATCAGTAGGAAGTTTTACAGTTTTAAACACCAGTTTACAGGCAGATGCGCTGTCATTTGCTTTATTTATAAAGCATGTGGAGAGCCTGCCAGTTCATACCGATTTGATCTGTGCCATTGCCACTGGTACTTTGTTTTGTTGGAATTGGTCGGTTTTGCATGCAGCTCTTCTCCGTCAAGGTGTGGTGGTCTTGAGTTTTCTGTGTGGGAGAATTTAGACCAATTAAACTAAATTTGAGAGCCAAATAAGAGCATATAACATGAGGCTTCAGACATGAATTTTGCTAGGTGATGAAACATTTCCTGGGAAAAGTGGTTTGTATTTAATTCTGCTACCGAAGACTTTGAGAGGCTTTAGAGAACTTGTGCATCCAGCTTAATGTGGGAGAGACAGTTTGTTCTTGACTTTGGCACTGTTGATTTAGCACTTTTATATTCTTAACTGACTCTCACTGTGTAAACTTTAAACAAGAGAGTAGACAGTGGCAGAAGTATGTGCTTTAGTTGTGACTTGTGATCACCTTAATGTTTATTCAGTGTGGGTGAATTTCAGATACGCTTATGCTGACTGAAATGATATTGCCTCTTGCCCTATTCCAGGTGAAGTGATTAAGCTAACTGATGTGAAGGACTTCTCTTTCTCCTTGTGGCTTATATTTGTAATCTGTGTCTGTTACTATGCAGCAGTTTTTCCTTTCATTGGACTTGGAAAGTAAGTGTCTCTTATGTAGCTATTCCCCTTGAATTTGGCTAGGGTTTTAACTAGCTGCTTGCAAAGGGAGAGGTGCAGGCTAATATTTAAGAATCTCAGATGGCTACAGAACCACTGGTCTCTCAGCAAGCCTGCGCTGTGGTTTGTCGTTTCTTCTGTGGCATTGTTCGCTATGCTTGTGATACAAATAAACATGACTCTTATAGTTTCCTTATCTGCTGAGCTTTGTGGGAAATATTGTTGCTTAACAGAGGCCGAGTTGTCAGAACTCAAAAGCATAATGCACGCTCCGCTTCCTGACTAAAACTTGATACAGATTTAAAGCATGGCATGCGTTTTGGTGTGAAAGCTGTGGACAGCTGTCGTGTAGAATTCCTTCCATACTCATAAGCTATTGACTGAGTGTGAGGTGGGGGCTTAAATGTAGTTACAACTTTGGACTGAAGTTCTCTTACTGTGCTGGCTTTAGTATTTATCAAGTTGAAACTTGAGGCATTCATATGTACGTTTCCCTTTTGAACCACGTGACTTGATCCAATAGCTCAATTAAATGGGTTTTGAATATACTTGGAGTTAGAAGCAGATCTCTTGAGCTCAATGCATGTTTTATGTTGAGTGAGATGGAAAAGTCTGAGATGACTTGGAGAGACCTTGCGGTCAGCAATGTAAGAGAGACATGGACCTGTTGGAGCGAGTCCATAGGAGGGCCACGAAGATGATCAGAGGGCTGGAGCACCTCTCCTGTGAAGACAGGCTGAGAGAGTTGGGGTTGTTCAGCCTGGAGAAGAGAAGGCTCCAGGGAGACCTTACAGCAGCCTGCCAGTACCTAAAGGGGGCCTACGGGAAAGATGGGAAGGGACTTTTTACAAGGGCAGGTAGTGATAGGGCGAGGTGTAATGGCTTTAAACTGAAAGAGGGGGGATTTAGATCAGATGGAAGGAAGAAGCTCTTCACTGTGCGGGTGGTGAGGCACTGGAACAGGTTGCCCAGAGAAGCTGTGGCTGCCCCATCCCTGGAAGTGTTGCAGGCCAGGTTGGATGGGGCTTTGAGCAACCTGGTCTAGTGGAAGGTGTCCCTGCCCATGGCAGGGGGGTTTGGAACTAGATGACCTTCCAATGCAAACCATTTTATGATTCTGTGATGCCTATTTTTTGCTTGTGCATGTATTCTAAAAATTCTCACTTTGGTCTCTTACGGTATGCTCATTGCTAACGTCTCATTATTGGGTTACATGTTGGTTATGCACTTTGGATGTTTTCCCCAAAGTGTAATTTGAATAGTCCTTATGCAAAAATTTGTAGAGTCTGGTGAGAAGTTCCTAAATGCATTATAAATGAGGATCTGTGATGGGATGTTTGTCAAAGCTATATAGCTATATCTAAAAGTTTCCTGTAAACTAGGTTCTTGTGTGTTTAATTTGTCTAGCTTTATTTTTCTGTCATGTCATACAAGTGTGCATTTTTCTAAATCTGGTTTTTTTTTTTTTTCTTTAGGGTTTTCTTTATTGAGAAATTCAAATTCTCATCTCAAGAAGCAAGTGCAATTAACAGGTACATTGTGGTTGATTTAACAAGTAAATGTGGTACTGCTGTGTTCTAGGGGTGTATGTATCTTTGGGCTCTGACAATGTGGGAGGAGGTTTGGGATCTACTGTTGCAGGTGGTGACTTGCATTTAAGATAGATAGGTGGCTAGATAGATTTCACATGTCTGAAGGAATAATTGGGAGTGTTGGGTTTTTTGTTTTTTTTTTTTTTTTTAATAAAAATGTCTTAGATGTTCACATTGAGGAATTGGAAAGAAAAAGCTCTCTCTGAAGGGTATTATTTTGGTATTTGATGATTCTCTTCTGTGTGATGGAAGTTGTTNCGAAAAAAAAAAAAACCCAACAACAAAACACTTGCTGGTATATGATTCCAGGAGCTTGGGGTATGTCACTGTTTCCTTGGATGTTGAGTGTTTTCGTGTCCTCAGACCTTCTGGGAATTTTGAGTTCTGGTGCGTGTTGTTCAGGGTGGGTTTTTTTTGTGTGTGGTTTTGGTTATGGCCTTACAGGTAACAAGGGAAAATGGTGTTTTATCTGGAGACACTTGCATTGCATAACACCTAAAGCTGTCCATGGCTAGATAGTGTTCAGTTCTCTTATTTTTATTCTTTTGTAGTATTGTGTATATCATATCGGCACCCATGTCCCCAGTCTTTGGACTCCTGGTGGATAAACTTGGCAAGAATATTATCTGGGTTTTATGTGCTGTAATAACTACACTTGCTTCTCATATTATGTTGGCTTTTACCTTCTGGAACCCCTGGATAGCAATGGTAACTAATTCTCCGAGACTTATAGCTAAATATGATAAAATAAGAAATGAAGTTGATGCTGAATTATTCTGCATAAGTTGTCACTGTCTTCTGACTGTTTAGGTTGTCCTCAAAACCTATTTTTATATCCCTGACTTTAAGAAGGATATGCTGTGTGAAACTGAGCTTAAAACTAAAGGTGGCGAAAAAAGCAAAGAATGCATAATACAGGCAAAACTAACATGAGCTACCTGCGACTTAAAGATAACACTTCATGTTTTGGTGTTTCGTGGAGGGAGGCAGTAGCTATGCATGTGTGTTTTGAGGTGGAAAAGACTGGCTGCTGCTGTCTGTAGCAGTAATTCTATAGTTGTTCAGTGCAAAAGGGTGTTTGACTTGGGAGGAATGAGATTAGTCCGGAGGGCTGTATGGAGTGGCAATTCCTTGTCCCTTCAGAGAAGGCCTCGGTTCATCACAGTGTCTGCGGTTCGGTGGTGCTCTGCTGCAGAGTTCTGCTCTCGTGCTTCGTGGATGCTCCTTAGGCTAGCAATTACTAGTGCTAGGTGCTTGCTTTTCTCTTAAAACTGTTTCTTTTAGTGTAGTTCTGAAGCTTACTAGTATTAAACTGTCTCTAATGCACTGTATTGGACAGTGGTAAACCTCAATAAAAATTTTTGCTACTGATTTTTCCCCTTCCTAGGCCAGATTCCCTAAGACATTGCTTTTGAACTAAGGCTTACAGGCTTAAATACAGTGCTCACCAGTGTATCCGGGTTTAAAAATAGGGGCCTTGTTTTTCAGGTATTTTTCTAGTGAGTTGCAGCATTGATCTTTGGGTATTCAAGTCAGGCTCTTCACTTAATGCTAACTAGATAGGGTTTAGTTTGTGGGTCACTCCTGGAAAAAGTTCTGTCCCCTGAATGTGTGTATTTATCTAGAACGATATTGCAAAAAGTGTTACTTTAGCTGGGTTGGTTTTTTTCCTCTTTTGGGAGAAGAGGAAAACCAGTATGTTCATTTATTAGAACTTCACAGCACAAATGCACCTCATCTAACATCTGTTTACTTGTTCTTACTTCACCAGTGTTTGCTAGGAGTGGCCTACTCGCTGCTTGCCTGTGCCCTGTGGCCCATGGTGGCCTTTGTTGTTCCAGAACACCAGCTGGGAACGGCTTATGGCTTGTAAGTATTTAAATCTGTCTGTCTGCTGCTCTACAGTGACCATGTCCTGATGCTATTGAACCCCTGAATATCAAGTGGTTCTAACACGTTAATGGTTGCTAATTCCTCCAAGTTCAGACGAGCAGAAAGTCTCGTGTAGTTTCAGGATGCCTATGTGTGGTAGAGCATGTGGTTGTGGTAGATGCACAGAAACTTCTGCAAAAACGCAGAGTCATGACTCTGTCATATGCCATCACAATTATGGAGAAGTTAAATTCGTTGTTTGTTCAGTGTCACTGATGATGTTTTCTTTAAAAATAAATTTCTACATAGCGGTAATCCTTTGTTTATGTGTTAGTATGCAGTCTATCCAGAATCTTGGTCTGGCAATTATTGCTATAGCAGCTGGGATGATTCTGGACACAAGAGGATACTTGTTCCTTGAAGTCTTCTTCAGTGCTTGTGTTTGCTGTAAGTATTACAAACATTGAAAATGGATTCTGTACGTTCAGGAAGCTTTATTAGGCCTTTTTCTTAATATTTCCTGTAAAACAGTAATAACTCCTTTCTTACAGTTAGATAGGGGTTTCAACTGGGGCAATATTGAAAGTAATTCAAACCAAGTGAAGTGTTTTGTGGTTTTCTTGAAGCGATTTAGTGCAAGTAGTTTCAGTATTTTGAAAAAAATGAATAGTGAGTAAAAGGGTAGGTGGAAAATACTTTTAAAGGCTATGTTTGAGGGCTGCTATTAATATAACTAAAAATAGAATAACCTTTTCTGAGTTACCATGCCACTTATGAGCATAGTGGAATTTTCAAAAGCAATTTAAGAGATGCTGCTGGCAAAAATCTCCCCTCAGTTACAACTATTGTGAAAAACCTTAGCTGTTGCTTGGTTGTATGTTAAAGCTGTTCTTCTGTTGTTGTAAATTTATTGTCAGCTAAAACTTCCTTTTTTTTTTTTTTTTTAGTGTCACTAATTGCTGTCGTCATGCTCTATTTTGTCAATCACCTCACAGGTAAGTAAGTGTTTTCAGCTTCTCTTGGTATTTGTTTTTATCATAATTCTTGAAGTTATCAAGCTGAACTGTTTACAGGGGATGTTGTACGGTCTTGTGTCAGGTCCTACAGCTCATAGCTTTGGTAGCAGGAGCATCTCTTGATGAGGCCTGTCCTTGTAACATCGTCTGTGTAGACGCTGTAGTGTGTAATTCCCTGAACCTTGCTGTGATGTTAAATCTCATCAGTAGGGCAGCAGTACCTATCCCTTCAGCTGACTTGAACAAATGTGTAGGATATTCTGTAGCTTTTTCTAAACTGTGTATCACTTGACTGTATATGTATCTGCAAATATAAAAACTTAATTCTGTAGACTTTCCTTCAGATAGCAGTGTTCTTTCTCAACTGTTTTTTGAAGTGGTAACTACTGAAAGATCTGGAAGGGATATTAATTTGTTTCTTTTGAAGTTGCTTCCACTTTAGTTTTATGGGATGTTATGGTGAGTTGTAGAGAAGCGTAATTGCTACTCCACATAAAACTGGATCAGGCCTGAGAGCTTAGTTTGGGTCCTGATTTTGCTTGCTCGGATGTTTATGAACACATTGCTCATTCTTTTCCTCACTTTCTACTTTTGTAGAATTACTCCACTGATTTCTTTTGTTAAGATACAATAAAAAAAGACCAATTTTAAAAGTTTCAAAGTGTATATTGCTCCTGTTGCAGGTGGTGATCTCAACTGGTCCGCAAAGAAAAGGGAAAAACTGCAAAAAGTAGCTGCAACTGAGTAAGTGTAAAGAATAATAAAGAACAGTGTCCTTATGAAATGTTTAACCTGAAGTAATTAAGTAGATTACTCTCTGAAGTCAGTCTCATTTTGTAGGTCTGCCATTTGTATTGAATGTTATCCTTCTTTCTTAACCTTTTACTAGTAGGAATTCATATTCCTGCCACCTGTGAACGAATAATTAGAGGAAGTAGCAATTAACCAGGTGTCCTTTCTTGGCACTCTTCCTTGCTATTTTTCTTTATTTCAGTGGCCTTTAAAAAATGTTGTATCGCGTATTTAAAAATGCGCTTCATTGATATGGTGTGTACCTGACCCAGTCAGCAGCAAACGTTACCTGGGTTTAATATCACGTAATGCATGGGCCAATTTTTTTTTAAGTGTCATTAAAAGCTAGATCTCTCTTCAGAAGAAACTACACTCCAGGCACTTCCCCTTCAGTTTCAGCTTCCTCCTTTTGCTTTCTTATTTAGAAGTCTTAATTCAACTTGTCTCTGAAAACCGAGGCTTGAGTCTAAATTGCAGTGCTAATGTGAAACTCTGTTTGTGGTCAGATCTGTATCATATAAATATTATTGATTACAGTGAAAAGTTTCCATTTTCAGAAAGAAAAAGGGGCAAGGGTATTTCAATAAAGTGGAATCCACTTCTTCCTTTAAAAGGAAACAGAGCACTTGGGGCGGGCTTAGGGCAGAAATTGTCGAAATAAGCAAATTTTGACAGTTAATCCAATTAAGCAAATTTCATTCTGTGGGACACTTCCATGTCCTGCTTTCCTGTCTACAGAAAATAAGGACAGTGACGCTCTTCAGAATAGTAACTTAAAAAATTCTTTCTTGGTCTTGACAACACATTGGTGACACGTTAAGGGTCCGTCACTGTGCATAGCCTAACAGCTGGAATCAGGTACTCTTGCGCTTTGAGTGTTGTTTGATGAAACGTGAAGGTATCTTACCTGCTATTGGGATATTCTCTGAGTTCTAGGGTACTGGCTTTATCTCCTCTGCACAGTAGAAAGGTTACGTGCCTTATTGTTTGCTATTCGAGAATGCTAAATGAGGGTTGAAGCTCTCAGTGGGTATGGAATACTGTACAAGGGAGTCAAACACTGTGTTAGTCTTACAGCTTTCAAAATAATTGCCTTGTATTGGGGGAAGAGGAGAAAAAAAGCATTGTATGGCGAAGTTCATTAAGACATGTCTCCTTAAAGGCAAAACAAAAGACACTTCCACTCCAGCTTCTCCATTATCTACTTAACTGTCTAGAAAAATTGCTTTTTTAAGTAGACAATAATGTAAAGTCTGTCTGTCAGACTGAGTTTGGGTAGCTTAGTTTGTCCTGATGATCTTGTTGAAGATGCTTCTTCTAGTAGTGTCTCAGCACCCAAAAACTGTGTTAGCTTTTCCTAGTTCTAATTAGTGCTGTGAGGATTAAAAATATGTGCATTGGAGAATGTCATGTCAGTGGGGATGAAGTCTTGGTTAATTTATTTATTTTAAAAATATATTTAAAGCAAATGTTTAATTTGCTTAAGGGTAGAACAAGTTTAAGAAATTTGAGGTTCTGTTCCTCCAATCTGAATTTGTTTTGGTGAGATTGTGATTAAGAACTGTTGGACAGGGCATAGTATATGCGTTTCATGAGTCTAGTCAGGGTTTAACATTTGTCATGTGAAAGAGTAAGTCAATATGCAGCAAGTCACAGCTTTCAAAATAATATCTGTAGAATTCAAGCTGCTTGTTTATGAACAACACAGAATTTTTCTTTTGAATTGCTTTCTGTTCTGGCCTAATTCAGCTCAGTGAGTCTCTTTGGATCTTGAAGTTCATTTGCCTCTTCATTTACTTTTTAGTAGGTAACTACATTTCACCTGCAGATATTAGACATCTCACAGCTTATAAGTTCGTTCCAGATGTCTTGTTATAACCAAGTATTTATCTCTTATAAACAGACTTCATGGACTTCTCTAAAACGGGACTGCGTAACTGTCCATATGATGATACTTTAAGTTAGTCTTGAAAAAACCAAAACACTTGTCAACAAGGTCTAGCCACGTGACTTGTGGGGTTTAACATGGTTTTGTTTCTTGTGTAAAAAGCCCACAAATTAGGACATCAATTTTGAGGAAAGCTCAAGGAAACTAAAACTTCACCAGACCTGGTGAGCATGCTAGCTTAGTTGTAATGAGAATCATCCTCAAGCCAGAACATCACAGCCAGTTTTTAATACAAATGCAACAAAAACCCCCAGACCTTGTACCCAGGAGCAGAGGAATTCTGTGTCCAAATAGAATTGCATTTCAATCTACGTGGCCCATGTGGGATGTGTGTAACGCTTCCAGTACTTACTGCGAAAGATGGCTTTGTATTAGCGTATGCTGTGGGATATAGTGCCTTAGAACAATTATTTTCAGTAATTTTTATTACAATGTTTTTTTCAGAAAAGAAATTTGAATAGCAAATATCATCCAGAAGTGGGGAGCATTTGATCAGCATCATGTCAACTTGAAGAGTTATAGTGGTGTTTAGTGTGGTCACTCTGCACAGTAGTTCTTTGGAAAAGAAACTAACATGCTAACATACAGTAAATGGCTAAATTTTATGCTTTGTAACCGGTTTGAACTAATGGCAAATCATCTCTTAATTTGAACAGAATGGGTTTATAGCATTTTGCGCTGTGTTTAAGCTCTGTCATTGGAGAGGGTACTCTGCAACCTGAGACAAACATGTTCATTGTAAGATAAAGACTAGTTAGTGTAAAGTGCGGTGCTACCGTCTTGGTGGGGGTGGAGATTTTTTAACGTAATGGCACTTTATGTTCTGTAATAAGGCTCATTGCCTTACAGAGCTTAGAAACGGGTCACTGTTACTGCCTTTGTCACTGTCTTAATGCAAACCACTATCTTAAGCTAAGTGTATTTAGAGCTTTGTTTGGTTCTGTTTCCCTTTTAAGACTTAGATGGAAAAAGAGCGACAATGCTTTGGTCAAATACTGACTCTTTTGTAGGAGACTGCTATTAATTCAGAAGACTGCTGAGCAGTCTTTTATTTGCATTTTTGACAACTGATTCTTTTTGTATTGTAATCTTTATTTTAAGGAGTGAAAGCTTGTTTAATAAAGAGATAGTAAAAATTGTTACAGAAGCTCACTGAGCATGTTGTAATCTGTGAAAACCAAAAGGTTTATCTTTCTACCGAAGTCTTGCAATCTAAATAAAAGGAAACTGCAGAAAACAGCCTCTCTCTTTCTTTACACTGAATTAGAGTAATCCATACACATCTCTTAGTCTCTTTTAATCTGATATTGAATATTCATCTATAAACATTACAAGGATTTTCTAGTTATTAAAAATAAAACTGCATACACAAGATAAAGTTGCTTGGGTTTGCACTCCTCAGTGCAAATATCTTAAACCAATTTTCTTTTCCAGAGCGGAAGAACAAGAGAGGCTCAGACGTCAAAATGAAGATGACTTGGCTAAATTACGGCCAAAAGCTGATGACTTTAGTTTAAGGAATAAGTACCTCTCCAAACTAGGCGCTCAGGTATTAGTAACAAAGTAGGGGGTTGAATAACTAAGAACAGAACAATGAGATGTTTATTTTAAGAACTTGGGCTTATTGTTTCAAATAGCCAGCAAATCAACCTCTGATTAAAATGCTAAATGTATGCTTGTTCTCAGAAATGAAGTCTCCCCAATGGTAATTAAAAAATCTAATGAAGAACATGAGAATGAATCAATGGCTGGTGAACCAAGTAAGTTGAGGAGCAGGCTTATTATGATGCATGATTTTTTTAAAATTATTTTTTTTTGCAGCTGCCAGATAATTACTCTTCCTGTTTATCGACAATGGCACACAGAAGTGTCTTGAAATAGCATCTTGCCCCACTTGCAAAAGCAGAAATACAGTGAAGTTCCTGCTACGCAAAACTTTGTTTCCAGTACTGATAACTACCACAGCAAAAGCAGAATGAGGCACCATACTTTTCTGCAAGCGTAGATACTATTTTTAAAGTACTTGGCTTAAGCTCTCCCTCCGTGCTGTGGGTAAATAACACAGATACTGATGAAGAACCGTCTGGCTGTTTATTTGAACCCATGAGCTATGTACTACACCCTCCTGTCTAAAGTACTCAGTGCATAGCTTGAGTCAATAGCTAAGACTTGATCTTTTCTCACTACACAATGATGCTGGAAGTGGGAAAGCTTTGCTTCAGTAATAAAATTGCTGTGAAATGAGCCTTGATGTCGGTATGGGTTACATAGCCTCTCAAGTTGGACAGCTCTGTTTCCATGTTGGAAGTGGTCTGTTTCATTTTTCTTATAGAAAAAATGTGAGGAAAGAGTACCTTTTTATTTTGGTCCAAGCAAATATTTCAGGGGAAACTAAACTATACAATTTCAGTGTTACAGTTGAAAAAGTGCTAGCCCTGGAACTTAATACTAAATCACAGGCTTAGCAATAAACCTCATGTAAGTCCTGATTAATGTGAAAATTGATGTGTTTTTAAGAGGTTGTGGCTAAAAATGAAGGAGAGAGTTAAATGCAAGAATTGAAGTTTGGCATTCAGTGGAAAAATGTTGTTCAATTTCATAATGAAACATAACTTTCCTATAATTTCAGTGGAAGGCGTGTTGCTGAATAGCTGGTTACTAGCAACTCCTGCCGAGTGCATTGTTCTTTGCTTTTTATTAATGGTAGAGGCTTGCTTACGTAATTGGACAAACTATTCCTAAACTAAGCTAATCTCACTTTAAAAGGCAAGAGCATCTGGCTCTCTGGAGCGCTAGGTGCACCAAACAAAGAGCTGCTATGGAGGTAGAGGACAGGGTGCACAGGGGCGAGTGAGCTTTCCTTGGCTGACTTCGGGGAGTCCTTGTGTGCCACGAAAGGCTTCAGAGCCTTTGATGAATTGCTTGACTGCAGAGAAAGTAGTTTGTTATAATAAAAATGTTATGTTATACCTGTAATAATTTTTTTTGCCTACAGTAATTTAAGCAGACCTTCTGGAACTCGTGGTCTTAAGGGTTTTTTTAAAGATACTTTTCAGTGGAGATTTCTTTCTTGTTCCTGAAGCACTAAGATCATCATCCTGAAAGACTAAGCCAGGGCTATTTTGGTTGATAGTTCTGTATTCTGGAAAACAATCTAGGAAGATAAAAGTAGCAGGCTGTGAACTATGCTGAGCTTACTGCTGAAGGGGGGTAATACACTGACCTGTGATCATTTTTATTGGTCTTTCTGTGCTCCCTTTGAGAAGCAAACACTATCAGCTCTGAGACTGGTTGGTGCAAGTTGGTTTATGTTGACTTGTGAATTCTGGGTCTTTTTTTAATAAAAGCTTTAAATAGATCCTGGCACCTGTATTTTTCTTACCTGACTGTTCAGTGATGTGTTGTTGCCCTTGGTGGTTGATGAGACTTCTCTATGTGTTTTTTAAACAAGCATGACTTCTGCTTTCCCCTAAGAAATACGCAGAGTTTCTGGGGAAGTGTATCTTTGAGGATCCAAAGGCAAAGTTTCCCCCAGTTCCCCCCCTGACGGGGTAATGCTTTTTTTCTTTCTTGGGGAAGGAGGGAATTAGATTATTGTTTTTCTGTTGCTCTTCATCTCCTTCAGCGACCTGCTTCTCCTCTAATTCTGACATGTTATGGTTGTAGGTAACTGCTGCTGCTACCCATAGGTCAGCACTTCGTATGTGACATGACAGTGACTGTGAATTTAATGTCTTCTTGAAACTTTATTTTCGGTTCCTAAACTCTCTGTGCCCTTGAGCATCTTGCTAAAGTGCTGTGGTGGACTTCTGCAAGCGGTGTAACCTCCCATGCCAGCTCAACTCCAAATGTCCTAGCTTTTCCTTTCTGAGGGTTTTCAGCCCAGTGATTTTTACCTCGCTTTTTCAGTTGTGGATGTGGAGCATGGGAACCATCTGGCTTTTGTTCCCTTATCCTCCATTCCTCTAATAAATTTCTGGTAGGATGGAGCCTTCCTCTTTCTATTGCCAGCCCTTTTGCTTCCAGGCCTGTGTTAGAAAGTCTCCTGCTGTGTTTGTGCTTCAGACCTTCAATGCATACTTCATAGGCTGATGTTGATCATCGAGAGGAAAATGGGAAAAGGGATTCTTGAATTCTGGAATGTAATTTATTTTTGATAGAGGAAATCTGGTTGTGATCATTGCGGGAAGAATAAGGCCAGCAGCTACAGCACCCCGCGGGCTGCCTGCCTGCCTTGGCCAGGCAGGGACTGTTTGAGTATGGGCTGCTGGAGTGTTATTTGGCAAAGTGTGCACGAATCCTGTTTGCAATGAATTTGGAATGGCTTGAGCTGAAAGCTGCTTATCTTTATAAGTCTGCCTTTTTTTCCCCTGCAAAGCTTCTACCCCCACCAGCCAGAGAAGCTGTTGGTACGGTATGGCTTTCCTGACTTTTTTTTTTTATTTTTAAATACAGAGTTTATGGGTTGGGCTGTGCTTCTGGACTGCAGTGGTCTGACTAAAATCTGCTAGTGGATATGCACACTTGTCTGGAGATGTTTAGAGAAGCGTTAGTAAATACGGTAGTAAACAGTAATTCAACGCAGTAGTTTATTAAAATTATCTGGGGAAATTTCAGAGGGAGGTGTAACTTAAGAAGGATATAAATAGCATTACCCATCTCTCTGCTATTACTTCTGCTGCTCACATGGGGTGCCCCCAAGGCACGGGGGACTCCCAGTGCTGCTATGGCTTTTGGGTGGTTCTGTTCCTTTCCATTGGGGGTGTGTGGTTTCGTTGGTTTGGTTTTTTTTTTTTTTTCCTCTCTTTTGACATGTCTTTTCAGGGCTATCACTGGGTGTTTCAATAGGCATTCTCACTTCAAAAATTGGTTAATATTCCATTGTGTATCTTACCACTGTAGGTGCTCTCTTACTGATTCTCCTGTTGTGCAGGTCGTCAAGCAGAGAGGCAAAGCAGAGCT
Organism: Pandion haliaetus; assembly: GCA_013401275.1. Lineage (NCBI taxonomy): Eukaryota > Metazoa > Chordata > Aves > Accipitriformes > Pandionidae > Pandion > Pandion haliaetus. The sequence goes on along the minus strand of VYZV01038096.1, from coordinate 230,161 downwards.
GTTCAAATGAGCCGGGTCCCTGAATAACGTGAAAATTTCTATTCCTGATATGTTCACTCTGTGTGCTGTTGGGTGGGGCAGATGTGCATTGGTGTGAATGGGAAGCCAGAAAGCCCTAAACTTAAGTATGCACAGCGTACTGTTTCATGCAAACCTCTTCAAAAGGAAATGTTTAAAGCATAGAAATACTTTGTAAATATTTAAACTTCCCATACATATGAATCATGAAATAGATATCTCTTTCAGACATTCAGTATTGGAGTAGCTGCCCGAGTGACGCTGTGGTGCTCCAGATCTCATGGTGTTCTCCAAGTATGCAAATGTTTTTGTACATTTGAGATTTTTTTTCATAAATACTGGTCACTAAGAACAACAAAAGCATTTGTGCCATAAAGATAGTACTTGTGATCAAGCTGCTTCTCATCCAGGACCTTGGGAATTCTGTAACAGCAACAGTAGTGAACTCTTCTTCATCCTGAACCTCCCAAGAAGCCTGGTTTTGAGGTGGCCCCAGAGCAAGACAGCAGGAATGGTTTTGTTTGTCATTACCCACGAGGAACTGTGCTGAAACCAGCTTGCGTGGCCTTCTAAACAGATGTCAGAAATGGTGGATTTCGTTTATTACCAACCTCAGTTGAATTTGAATCAACAGATTGGAAATTCAAGCTGCTCTGTCTCATCGCCAAGCCTCCATCTGCTGAATGTTAGAGAAAGAAATAGAAGCAGCCTTGGCTGACTGGGTGGCTCAGTCTGGATTCCCTGGTTGAGTTTGCCTGTGTTACTGTGGTTACACCAACCGTGCTCGGGTGGGGAGAAAGCAAATGCACTTCTGCCCAGAGTTCCGATGGAGGTGGTCTGGAACATCTGAAGTAAAGGGTTTGGATTTTGGTTTTAAATAAGGAGAAAATCTTCATAAAATAAGACAAAGTAGTTCTGTCTGTTTAGTCTGAGCTCTGGCTTGTGTCAGCATGTGTAAAATTGGATAGCTGAAGCAGTTACCATGTCCTGGCCATCTGGTCTGCCCTTCTGAGGGAAGCTGTTACTGCTGTTGCAGAGATGACTTGAAAAACATTACCTTTTTTTTTTTTTTTTTTCCCCCAAAGTTCCTTAAGTTGAGTATTATAAAGAGTTCATGAAGAAACAGGACCCAGTTTCTTGGCTTTTCCTAAGCTTGCTTTCTGCTACCGTGGCTCTGCTGCTTCTCGGGCATATACCGTGAGTGCTTTTCTACTGTTTTTTGATTTTGATGCTTGTGTGGATGTGGTCAGGCAGTGTCCCAGCTCGATCATTTGTTGTCAGCCTCTGAGAGAATTCCTCTTACTCTTGTAGTGTTTTCTAGGTCTCCTATGGCTGGCAGCTCCTGTTGTCTTACCTTGCTTCCTCAATAATTGCTGCTCCCTGCTGGCTTGAATGAAGGGGTGCGACTCAAACATTGTGGGCAGCAATGGGTCTACAGTTGCCCGTAGCTCAAATGTGGGTTTGGAAGCAATTAGCGCTTTCTAAGAACAACAACTCAAATTATACAGCGCGGTATAATTTTACTGTACTGTTACGGTACTTGCCGACATCCTTATCGGGTTCTTGCACATTAAGTTTTTGTACAGATAGTCAAAGCTTGCTCCTATCCCATTGTGCCCATGGCATTTAAACAACACGTAATGGGGTTTGACATTGTGGGAGGGAAGAAATTGGAAGATCCCCATTCCTCTGAGCACCGGCTTAGCCGTTTTATTGAGCTGCCTTCACAGAGAGAACAGGTTTCTGAGCCAGACCGTTACTGCAGTGACAGTGAATGTGCTGTAGATGTGACCATACGAACAGTGTGTTCACATTTCTAATTGCCTTATGGTAGGTAAACCCCTGCTTCTTGGCTAGTGAACCCCCCCCAAAACCTTTGGCTCCTGCTGGTGTTAGGATTTGCAGGGCAGCTAAGCTGCACCTGACGATGCTGTGGAGAATAATTCTGTTACCATTTCTGAACTACACTATGTTTAAGGTAAAAGCCTCTCTTCATAGTGCATTTATTCACACAATAAATTTACACTATTCACACAATAGTCCTGGCTAGTGACAGAAGGCTTTGATACCCCTTAGCGAAGGTGCTGATGTGATGGACCCTGCCAAGGAAATAGTAGTGAGGTGGTAATCATCCTTGAAGTAGCTTTTTGAAATATGCTCAGTGTTTTAAAAATTTATTATCTAACTAATGGCTCAAGATGACTGCTTACCTCTTCTCTGGTGTCTTCCTCAGTTATTCACTATCATTTTTCTTTACAGCTCTCTTTACAACTAGAAGCAGTAGATGTGCCTTTTGGAAAGGGTGTTTTTCAGCTTTATTTAGTCATAGCTGGCCCAGGTAATGATGACAACTTGCCTCTCAGTCCTTTATAAGAATACCTCCTGTGTTCTTCACCCAAATTTGTCCTCACTACAATTTGCCCTCACTGTGGGGGAATTGTAATTATACTTTTTTTTTTCATTTATTGTGCAGGTGAGTTTTATGGCTCTTCTCCAAGTCTTATACTCAGTGAAGTGGAACAAATCTGCAGTGCTATGCGAGGGCAACAGGATTGTGCTTCCTCAGCAAGGGGCAAGTCTTGTTGGGTCATCTGGCCCCTCAGTGTTCGTGGCAGGCCTGGCAAGAGGACCTGCCTTGGGCAGTCTCAGCTCCAAAGCGAGCCTGGCTCTATTAGTTTGACCAGAAAGAAAATAGAGGAGGGGGTTGATGCAGCTGTTAAGGCTAACCAGTGGCCTCCAGATCTTGTAAAGCAAACTCCAGCGCTGTAGGAGTTGGCAGTCAGCTACCCAATACACACGAACGAAGAGGTAAATGCTGCGGGTGATGTGAAATGGCAGTAAGCAGAGCGCAAAAAGCCCACAGACGAGGAGAATGGTTCGGATTGACTTGGCTCGGGCAGCACTACTGGTGGGGTTGCTGTCTCCGGTGTGTTGCGTGAGGCTTCTGATCATCAGACAATAGCAGACTAAAATGATGAGGAAAGGAAAGAGGAAACCAGACGTGGTTAGAGCCATGCCATAGGGGAAATAGCTGCTGAGGTTCTCGGGGCTCGTCATGTCGTAGCAGACGGTGTGGTTATTGATAACGCCAGTGCGAGCGTAGATCAAGGTGGGCAGGAGCTGCAGGAAAACCAGCATCCAGGACGTAGCTGCGCCGGCAGCAGCCAGGCGCCGGGTCCGGTAGGGTAGGGAGCGGATGGGATAGCAAATGCCCAGAAAGCGATGGATGCTGATGCAAGTGAGCAGCAGGATGCTGCCGTACAGGTTGGTGTAAAACAAGAAACGTACCAGTTTGCAGAGCAGCTCTCCAAAAGGCCACGTGTCCTGCAGGATGTAGTTGATGATGAGCAAGGGCAAAGAGAAGAGGTAGAGCAGGTCGGCCACAGCCAGGTTCACCAGGTAGGTGGTGGTGCAGGTCCAGTCCTTGGCACGGCAGCAGCTGAGCCGCAGCATGGCTCCGTTGAGGAGCAGCCCCAGCACAAAGACGGAGCTGTACGTAAGGGGTAACAAGATGTATTTATAGCTTTCCACGAGAGGGCACAGAGCCTTCCCAGAGGTGCTGTTCTCGGTTTCCTTCAGCCCCTCCATTGCTGGGTGCAGCTTTAGGCACCATGCACTGCTTTTCTGTTGCTTTAAAGCTCTCCCTGCCAGAAATAGAAACACGAACACCCGACAGTCATTTGTCACTCTTGGCCCTTGTCTCTTGCTGCCTCAAAGAAATGTGTAAAATTCTAATTAAAGCACGCACAATCCTCTGAAGAGACGAAACTGCAGTGGAAACGGTGTGTCACTGTCACTTGAATTCCACCAAAGCAGTGACTGCTGCAAACACTTGGTGGTATGTCCTTGGGCACCGGCACTGTATTGCAAGGGCAGTTAAATGAAGTCTATTGCAAATGCAGGCTCTGCCATGCGTTGAAATTCCTCTGAGCTTCAGTTACTTTAGAGAGGCAGTTGAGGGAAGGGCTGAAGCAAGCACCCGTTTTGCAAGAGGCAGTGCCTGGGACTGCTACTAGTTTGGCATTGCATGCAGGTTGGTTGAGAAGAGGAATTTGCAGCTTGCCCATAGCAGCAACAAGAAAACAAACTTGATGGATAGCCGCAGGCGGCCTCGCTCACCGGGGCGGAGGCAGAGCCAGGCTGGGGAGGGCTTTGCTCAAAATGTGTGTTCGGTGCGGTCCGAGGAAAATATGGATGTAATTTCCCTTTCCCCAAAGGAGTGGGGAAGAGATGTTTTTTCTGCTTTCTGGTGCCCTTTTAGGCCCATTTAGAAAATATTAATATAATTTGTATAGACTAAATTTTTTTTAAGTTTGTACCCAATATACCTCCCGAATCTCCCAGAAAAGTAAGGGAACCAGGAGGCGTTCGTTAGCAGGCATCCCATTCTAAAGCGGGCAAGGATCAAACCAAACTGGGAAATGACTGAATGTCTTTTTGTTCTTCATTTAGGGGAAAGCTTGGTAACTTCCGCGTGTGGTCACCTCAGCCAGAACCATTGAAGAGTTTTCTCCTGGCAGGAACGATGACATGCATGTTCTGGCGAGCCTCTCTGATTTTATCTACCTGGGGTGCTTGTTTCGCACTCTCGTGTCAGGTCCTATTTGGGTTTGTCTCCTATTGTAAATCAACAATGTGACCCCCTCAGAGCATCTCTGTCGGAGCTGCGGGCTCCTGGGTCATTACATTGCTCCCGAGACCCTCCCTTGCCGCGGTCCTGCGGTGAGTCGGGCAGTGGAGGGTCCTGGCTGGCTCGCCTCTGCCTGGTCGTCGTCCTTACTGCAGAACCCCTCCAGGCACGCACTGGCCCCTGAGTATGGAAAAGGGGTTTAGCCCACACTAGGTAGTGATGTAAATAACTTAAATATCTTAAAATCAGTAACTTACTGCTTGGCTTTTCAATTATTGTACCAATTTCTTCATGATCTGCTTTATGCAGCTTGAGCAGCAGACCTTCACTTAGGTGTGTCTTTAATATTTTGATCCTTTGAAAAACTTTTGGGTGATAAGGATGCGATGTTCGTGGTGTTATTCAGGAATGAGTGCCCGGGGGCTGCTCACCCTCTGAAGGTAGGGGACATGGGTCTGGACTGGTGGATGAGATCGGGAGGGAAGAGGTGAGAAGTGAGGTTTATGCCAACAAATGCTCCCATTTTCTGGGTTATCTGTCACTAGAGGTCAGCACTGCAACGTTAATGGACAAGAAATGTTTTCTGTATTAAGATAAGAAGTCTTATTTCAAGGCTGCAACTGCTGTCATTCATTTATCACTTACTGATGTGACTTTGGAGGTTGGTTTCCAAAGACGAATATTAATACCAACAGTCTTCATCAGGAAGAGGTTGCTTTTATTTCTTCTCATGCAAATAAAACAGAGTAGGGTAATAAAGTGACCAAACTTGCCTTTTTTTAAAAGCTGAATCACAGAATGGTTGAGGTTAGAAGGGACCTGTGGACATCACCTAGTCCTCCTTGAGCAATCGTAAATGTGTGTGGCCAACTTTCTGAAATAACTGGCCCATCTGTGTCCCCTCTAGCTGCCCGAGGCAGCTGTAGTTTGGCAGCTCAGACTCTGCAACAATTGCCTTCAGTCCAATTTTTGGAAAAAGCGTCTGTTCCCCACAGCTCTGTTGCATAATCTGGTGGAGATGCTGGTAAACTCCAATCCAGCCCAGGGCAGAGCAAACTGAAGCTGTTGCCATCCCACCTGATAGGAATGCAGCGATGGCTGCCACTGCAGCCCCCTCCCCAAGCCGGAGCTGTTGACTGGCAGCATTGGCATCCTCAGCAAAAATCCCAATCAGATGTGTTTTGTGAAGCCTGAAGTTGCATAAAATAATGTAGGTTTAAGTTCTAGCTGGAGTGATACCTGTTGTCATCTGTTATGTACATGAAGTGAAGTTATTTAAAACTACTCTCTCAGAAAAATCCAACCCTCTGGATTGGATGGAAAAGGAAGGAGTGGTCAACAAATTCCTCAAATTTTGCAGTCTAAGAGCTAAATAGTGTCCTCCATAGAGAAGTGTTATGTGTGCTCAGTGGTTTCTTACAGAGATGTGTGTGTTTGTTCAGGCACTGGGTGTGCTGCTGACCCCTTTCATGATCAGGCCTTGGTGTTCCCATCACAAAATGCTCTTGTTTTCTGTAATTTCTCTTCTGTCAAGAGCTCATTCTGTTAGTACAGTCTTGGTGGGTTGCAGCAGGATAGAGAAGCTTCTGCTGCATGGAGTCTTGGTCCAACCGGGTAGTTACATCCCCCAAACCCCTCAGTTCTCTTAAATTGAATTTGTTTTCAAGCTGGCTGAATTCTTGGTCTTCTCCCTTTCCTTGGGAGTGAATCAGTCCATGTCGCTCAGGCTGCTGGCCTGGGAATAGTTTGTGTTGGAGATGGGCCCGTTATTCAGTGTGTTACGGAGCAGTTTTGTCTGATCTGGCTGGAAAGGTGCCCGTGGAGAGGTTTCGGCTGGGTCCTGTAGCTGGACCTGACCTTTGGAGGAAAACCTATGTATCTGTGGATTTTGGGCTGTAATCTCTTTGTTCTGCTAGCAAAAGGTAGGGCCTTCCATCAAAAGAGAAGGGAGGAAATAGTTCCTGTTCTGTTTCCTCTGAACAAGCAATTTCTGCTTTTTCTGGTATTTTTATATAGCATCTGTAGATCTGTGAACATCAGGCTGTTCCTCAAATTATTAAAATCTGTGTTGCTATAGTATCTTAATTGACTTGTTTACAAAGCTCTGTCTGTAGATATAAAACAGCTGTTAATGTCAGCAATTCAGAAGTAGTGGAGTTGGTGTCCTGAATTTCTCTTGTCAGCTGCAATGATGATTGAACATAACTGGCCACTTCAAATTAAGGTAAGTGAAGTAACCGCCTTATGGCAGCTGGGGTGGAATGGCTCACTTATGGCTGTTGCAAATGGATGAAAAAATCTCAGATGTCACTTAAATACTTATGGGAAATTGGTTAACCTACTTAAGACTAAAGACTTCAGGACTTTTTTTAAAATTCTACTTTATTCACAGAGCCAGTGAATGTCTACAGGTGATAATTACATTTTTTTAATATTATTTTTTATTTTTAGGTACTTGTATTTTGGTGTTTATTTTATAACGTAGCAGGGAAGAAATCAGTGTCGATCTGTTGGTCAAGATGAGGTCTGTTGGGGAACTGTCTCTTAAAATGCCTTCACGGTGTTTCCCCGTTGGCCTCTTCCACGCTGGATGGTTTTGCATGGCTGTTGAGCGATCTCTTATAGTCAGTATTTCTGGGTTAATCAACCTGCTAACCCGCATTTAAAACCATCTTGTTTGGCTTTGCCATTGCTTTAACGTGAGCAGGCTGACTTGGGGTGACCCTCATTTACTGTCCTGCATTTCAGACCTACCTTGAATACGAGGTTAAGAGTAAAACTTAGGCTATCAGAAACTATATTGCTTATGAGAGGTCCCAAAAGCAGATTTTTCCAGTCTTTGTATATAAAATTCACTTAAAATAGTTTTTAGTGAGACTAGAGGTGATACACCAGTGTATGAAATCTGTCAGAAATGATTGATACACATATGAGAAACTGAAGGAAAGACGTGGCATTGCTAGGCTTCATTTAAATACAAGAGCTATGCATTTAGATTGATTTATTTTTATGCCAATAGATTCTGACATAAATATAGTGATATATAATGTATTGACTATAATGTCAACATTATTTTAAAGCTGACTCGAGGAAAAATATCTCATTGTTAGTGCTGAAATATGATGTTTTGTTCTGCTGAAGGGGAAAGCCTATGATCAAATAACCTCTTTCTTAAGACCCTTTGTAATGGCTTTTAAAATGAGTGAGTAACAGCAGAGGTGACCTGTCTCAGGGCACTCTGTGGCCTGCAATTGTTTTGGGACTTTCAGGGCAATAGCAGACTGAAGAGGAGAAGCACGTCTTACGGTGCTGAGGCTGCGGCTCTGCCTTTGCCCTCTGTTTTGAAGTATCCTAAACTTGCATCCACACTATGCAGTAGGCTGGCCCTTAGTTTTTAATGATAATCACAGTTTTATAGTGTGCACTCTGCATGTTGTACTATATTAAACTAATGGGTCACGAGTCTGTTGGCAATGTGCTATTGCCCTGAGCCCATGCTAAGATGTCAAGTGACCTTATTTGAATTTTGTTTTGAGGCCTTTTAATTTTTTTGACTTCTTTGGGAGCTAACCTTGCTAGAGGTGGAGGAACTACTAGATGTTTTGGGTTGAAAGGATAGCTGTTCATTGACTGAACAGTTCAGTGCAAATGGGGTTCGCTCTTTTTCTTTACTGCCTCTTCTCTTTACCTTCTGTTCTGAATTTTCCAGGACTAAAAATCTCTGGATGTTTAGTGAAACAACAGGACCAGGTTAATTGGTGTTGGCTGTAGCCATTGGAAGTCAGTGGAAACTGCAGGCTCACAGTGGGTCTGCTTTTCTCAGTCCATGCTCCTGTTGGTCCCCAGGAGGAATCTTCCAGCCCACTTCTGACTTAGATCTGCTTCTTCCAAATCCTTCTGGTATTTGCTGTATTTGCTTTGTTAAAAAAACCCAACCAACCAAACCAACACAAACAAAACCAAACCCACAAGCAAAAAAACCAAACCCAACCCTGAAAAGTTTCTTTTCCGTTAAAAACATTTTGCAGCATTCAGCTGATGGATGCCTTTGCATTCACTCAGTGTGGGTATGAGAGCTTGGCTGTGCAAATAGTGGCAGTGCTGGCACAAGGGTGGCTGCTGCACACTGGGCATGTGGTGTGGTCCTGCTGTAGCCCGTGAACCGTAATGGCAGAGATTGGGCTAACTGAAGACTTTTCTTCTATTGAGTATATTGTTTCTTAGCTTGCACTTAGTCTGCTTAAATTATGCCAAAGTCTACCAGTTTAGCTGAAGTCCACCTTTGCAAATTTTACAAGCTTTCACCCCTTTTTACCCTTAGCATCTTTCTAGAAACTTATTCTGAGCGTGTATAACATGTGAAACTGGTTGTGGCTCATTGCTTGGCGTTGCAGCTGAGAGGCAAGGCACCGTCTGCAGTTTGGCTTGGAGCCGGCTGTTGGTGTGCCACTTCGGAAAAGCCCCTTAGACCAGTAGCGCTGAGTTTCTCGACTTAGGTGCCCTCCAGGTACAGGTGTGCTGAGCACCTGCAGCTCCAGGAGCAGTCAGTAAAAGCTCCATCCATTATCACCTCTGCAAATCACCGCTAGGTAACTTCATCCCACTCAGTCTACGTTGGGTTTAGGTTGGCTCTAGCCCACCGGCGGGAAGGGCAGTTGTTGGGAGCTGGGCTCAGCGGAGGACTCGTGACTCCCTGGCTGCGTAGGAAGCCTTTGAAGCGGGGCCAGGGTACTGCCGGCTGCCCCGGGGAGCGAGGATGCTTGGGAGCGATGCTTCCACCTGGGGCTGGTTCTGCCTTAACCACTGAATGATGCATCAGTAATTGCATAGAGGCATTATAGCATATGACCATAATGGCATTATGGTCACTTCCATAATGCTATACGTATCCGTTTTGGTGCATCAGGTACTGTGGCATTTCTATTTGTGTATGAATGGTTTTGAAAGTGTCAGATGGAGAGTGCTCTACATAGATGCAAGTTTTACCCTTTGCATGAAATTATTTTTTTTCTTTCTCATTTTCTCCTGCATTTTTTTACTTCCACTTTGTACAGGCTGCTGATATAAGGGGTTTATTCATGAGGTTAACCTAATTACTGTCTTCAGAAACAAAGCCTGTTTCTACAGTGAATATCCTTTTGATATCCATCATCTGAATATTGCCTAATAAAGTTAGCAAATGGCCTCCAAATGAACCAAAATGATTCAGTATCTCGTCTAGCAAAGAATGTATTATGGTTTTACCGATACTGACAGAAATGTTTAAAATTCTCAATGCATTGCTCTGCTGGTGGATTAATATGCATTTTTCTGTCTTGAGATGAAAAACACCGTCTGGATTTAATGCAACACTTACAAAATTGCTGATGCGAGTCTCTGTTAAAGCTGTTTTATATACACACTGGAGAGTTTACTGGAGACAACTGGAAAGTTCACTTCGAGTAGCTCCAATACTTGTAATCAGTAACTAAAATGTGTTCATGGAGTTGCAAGACGAAAAGGCATGAGTTTAAGGGCCTTCATATATTTTCCTTGTTTGGAACAAAGGTGATACGTTTTTCATGTAAGCAAAGCTCCTTGGAGTTGAATATGCTCTGGGGAGATAATTAAGAAAGATCAATATATACTGATTGATTGAGGTTTGACCTGAGCATATGCTCGCTGTCCACATATGGTGATGGCCAAGCTTTCGAGTGCGCGGCTGGTGGCTGGGTCCCTGGGCTGGCTTAGCTGCTGCTGGAGTCATCTCATAAGACCTCAATGTTGGGTTGATGTGGGGAATGGTTAGCATTTGGGCAGACTTCTCTGGCTTTCTTGGGAATGTTGGTTTAAAAACCTGACACGAAAGGCTGTTTCAGCCCTTTCTGGTATTTGTCTCAAGACAAATATTGCTTGCTCTCCTCTTTCATTTGTCCTTGGGGGGGGCGTGGTGGGGTGAGTGGAGAGAAAGGGAAGTGGTAAGTGAAGACAAAAATGACCTTTTCTTCCCCTAAAGATCCTCATTCTATTAAATGAATTCCTCGACAACAAAATTTAGATTTAGCTTGCCTTCTCTGAAGCAGAAACCCCACTAATCCTGTTAAAAAGAGTGTAACCAGCAGATTTCAGTGTTCTCTCTGCTGCCTATCTCCTTGATTCTTGCAGGTATTTGTGAAGAAGACTGGGGTAGTCTTTATGTTCTTAATCTTCTGTCTTTACTTGGACTGGAACTTTTATAAATAACTGAACTTAATTGTAATATATCTTTATTGGAAAGTATTAATTTACAGGGGAACATTTCAGAAAGCATACTGATGAACTGCCTTGTTCCACTGAGTGCAAAAATCCAGCATTAAGCGATGATGATGTTCGATGCGTCCAAAGGAAAATCATTATTTCAGTTACTTCTTAAACAGCTCTGTGGATTGGAAAGAGTATCTGAATTAATGGTAGTTTGGCATCATTATATATTAATGGGCTCCATGTGATTTATTTTTTCTGGCAGTTATCCACTTGCACGATGTATTATGCCTGACCATTCCATTTCCCCTGCTATTGAGTGGTAGATGGTGGATTAGTAGTACCTCGAGCCTGCGAGAGAGGCTGCATGGGAAGGTAATGGGATCACGCATCATTTTTAATGGTGAGTTATGGACTGTCACGCAGAATATCTGGACACACTTAATAACTTTCTGATGACAACTGTAACAGACATAAAGGTACGTGTTGTCACTGAGCTGCTGGAGAGGCAGGCTCCTGCTTGCCAGATGCTGTTACACTGCACTGAGTTGCCTTTGTAGATGTTTTTGTAATTACAAACTTTTTCCTAGCTCCAGCAGTGCTTGAATAAAAAATTGATCCCATGGAATTATATTGCTGAATATTAAAGTCGGTATTTATTTGCAACAGTCACTTTGGGGTGCCTAATTTGTCCGCAAGAGCAAGGTTTTCCGCTCAGGCTGCAAAATGGTGCAATAAAAATCAGTGATTGATGTTTATTATCAGATTAAATGGTTTAGCTGTGGGGATCAAAGTTATAAATTACAGCCCTCCCCAAGCTGTGATTGGCCACCAGAGATCTTTCTAAGTGCCAGCGTTTTTTAATGAGATCATATATTTTCAAGCCTCTAACAGTATCAACTTTTGTAGTTTATTGAAACTGTGCTTAAAATAACAGCTTACCGGGTGTCAGAAATATTGGATATGTTTTGTATTTGCTTGGTCGAACATCCCAGAGGGAAAAAGCATGAGTTTAAAAGCAGAGATTTTGATTCCCAAGTGAAGTCTGAGGATTTAAGGAGTGTGAGGGATGCCATCCTCTGGCTCTGCACTGGTGTAATTTTTGCTGCTTCTGGTTTTTGGTCATTTCAGTATAAACATGGGGCCTCAACATGCAGCAAAGGCAAATGCTCTTGGGCTTTCTCTCAGGCTGCCTCCCTGGCACGCTGCAAAGAGGAACCATAACCTGGTTATTCATGGAAATTAGATGTTTCCATTCCCCAGTGTCACAGAGAGACTACAGCGTTAATGTAGTATTGGTTGGATCAAAGTTTAATGGTCAGCTTTTGCCCTGGTGGGGGACTGGCCCTGGTGACACCAGCATTTCCCCCCCCCCCGCTCATCAAAGTAGAGGAAATGGAGATTTCTCTAAATGGCAGAAAAATGCAAATACCCTCATATTATTTGCTTATAGCTGATACGGCATGCCCTAAATATCAAATGTGTAATATTCAAATAATAGACATTTGATGAAAGGAATACTGAAATAATTTTGTTAGATTGCTCTTAAGCTCTGTATCTGAAAACTAGCAATCAAAGAATAGCTAAAATTTAGTCTGCCATTAGAGAAGACTAAATTATATTTTGTTACTTGCTATGGGAGATTTATAATTGGGGTAAAAACCTTAACTGTGAAAGCATTAATCTCAAGTACAGAATTGTAGCATCAAATGCACGACATCGTCTTCCTGTCCCCAGGACATTCTTTGTTAGAAAATCATTTGTTTTACTCAAAGGAGGTCTTTTTTCTTTTTATATTAAAAAGTTGGGTCTTTTTTTCCTCGTGGCTGTGTTTACTCTCAGGAGATTCTGGTTAAGCAGCTCAGTTCAAAAGAGTTTGCACCGTACAGTCATTTTTTTGAGGGGGGAGAAATCATTAGGCGTGCTGTGGGTATTGCAGCTGCTCAGCTGGGGGGGAGTTTCAAAGCAGGCTCTCTTCTTCCATTCCTCCTGCATCAGCACATCGGATGCTCTTCCCTGGGCATCAGGATAAACGAGGGGCTTCTTCAAAGGTGAGAAAATACTATTTAAAGTGATGTACAAGTATCGCTTGATTTGCAGCCAGTCATGCAGGTATTATTTCCCTCATTTTCCTCTTGCGGGAAGGACTTGCCCAAAGCCCATCTCCGGTGCAGGGGAACCCCATTTCTGCACCCTGCTTGGCGTACGCTCGCTTTAGCATCGCTGGAAGGACATAACAGAATGAAGTAATGCTTGCTTTAATTACGACAGGTTCATACGTGGAGTGCTTTGGTCCGTTGTCAAGTCAAATTGGTCTGGTTTTATATTTTTAATTATTTTTAAAGGCTGAAATGAGCAAAAGCAACCCGTGACTACTACAGCGGAGGCAAAGCCTGATGTGTAGCAGAGATCTGTGCTCAGCAATTGGGCGCTGGCATGGGGCTGTCAAGGAAGCTGGCCCTCCCTTGGTGCAAGCAGCAGCCCTTGGCTGCTGTAATTGCACCTTTACCTTGCAAGCCCTGGTGGAAAATAATTAAATTTCATAAAAGCCTGTCTCGTTTTGAGCCCCTGAGGGTATCAATTAAATGTAATAATGGTAACTGCAGCTTTTAAGCAAATATGTAGGGGTTCTTGAAAGAAATGAGGTGAAGTCTTTTGCACAGCATGGAGCTGAAGACTTTATTTCCATGTTTCCACCGCCTCTCTGTAAGTACTGCTCCTGGAATGTCTCAGGAGGAGCCGTTTATGCCCAAGAAACAAAGGCAGGAAGATCTTGAGGCGGTTTTTTTGGTGGCCAAAGGCAGGTCCTGGAGGTACCAAGCAGTGCCCGTTGTTTTACGTTGCTTAGCCGGGATACGCCGTATGCGGTCACCTTAAACTGCTCGAGCCAGCTATTGCAATTCATCATCGACCATCTTTAGGAGTAAGCCACCATAGATTTTTTTTTTTTCCCTAGCGTACTGCCACAAACAAGTGCACCCCCCACCCCATGCTCAGGTGTGGTGTGAGGATTTCTATACCTCGGGATATATCTGCTTTTAAAATGAATTAGCGTGGACTACACACCTGATCTGCAGGTTGGCCCCTTCGGAGAAGGGGATGCTTGTCACTGGGCTGCAGCTCCGTTAGCACCAGCTGCATTATGGGAGCATTCGAGAAGCAGCGTACACCTTCTGCAAGGTTGCATCAGAGGGAAATAAACCACTGAAATTATCCTAATAAATTATAATAATTGTGCCTGGCAGCATGCGGTAATTTAAAATAGATTAATCTAACAAGCCTTAAATATGAATAAATAATAAACATCTTCATGCATTGGGAATCTTACTCTGCTTAATTCTGAATGAATATTAATTACTCCTCATAAACTCAATGCAAAAATCGATCCGTGTGGAGAAGGCATGAGGTATTAAGTGTACCAAATTGGACAGAGCCCAGATGAATATTCTCATCATCAATTAAAGTCCAATTACACTGCTGCTCGACTCTGTCACCGGCTGCCTGGTGAGGCAAAGCAGGCTTTACAACGGGGTCTGTGCTGCTGTGGCTTATATTCGGGTTTGTATCCCTTTTTTCCTGGCAGGGTTGGATGGCTGCCTTACTGCCGAGTGGGACGGGTCAGGAATTAGCTAGTGTCCCTGTGAGAAAGAAGGAAACCACAGGTGATGCTTGGCCATCGGAGCGGTGGCTGGTGCCGGCAGCCGGCACCCCCCCTCCGGTGCCACGGCACATCCGCCTGTGTGCAAATCCGTGGAGCTGAGAATCGGGAGTCTTGTCTCCTGACTTCTGCAGGGATAAATACTGGAGAAAATTTTCTCGCCTGGCAAAATGACCCTTCGGGCCATGGTGACGTACTGGGGCGCGATGCTCTGGTGCCTGTTGCGCTGCACCTTGTGTGTGGAGCGAGTGGGGATTTCAACCGGAGCAAAACTAAAGACCTGCTCGGTGTTGAGTGGGAACATATGGAAGATGGATGAGAGGGAGCATCTGCACCATCTGCTGTAGGGGAGCTCTATCCTTCATCCTCGCACCTCGCCGCGTTGCCGTTGTGTTTGGATCATATCCTTCGTTCCCTCCCATTATTGCCATTCTCCTAAGGCCAAGTCTTTCTTCAGTAAAATGCTTTGCTTAACAGTGGACTGCATTGGGAGCTCCGAAAGGGAAATTTCCTCTGCTGCCTTTATCTGTGCACGGCTTGAGCAAATATATTTTGCCCATACACGTTACCTGTACAAGTGGGCATCAGGATCTTGTTTTCGGTGAATGTATGCTGCGTGCCAGAGTGTGAAACGAGCTGGAAAGGATAACTGGGGTGTTTCGGAGATGCAACGTCATGCTGGGGCCGAGGTGGGGAGCTGGCGGGGGGTGCTGGCTGCGGCGCGGGGCTTGGTATGGCAGGAGTGATGCCGCTGCGGGAACTTGCTGGGTAAAACTGGGTTTGTGTGTGGGAGGGGAGAGCCAAAGGCAGGCGCGTTGCAACCAGCGTGCCCCTGGGGATGCAGGGGACGGTGTTTAGCATTTTTGTTTAAATCGTAAAGCCTGGCAGAGTTAAATGAAGGTCAGTGGCTGTAAAAAGTGACAGGGGCGTTTTAAGATGTATCGTAAAATAAGCTGTAGCCTAGAAAAAGCTTACAGCGGTATCTGCTGTGGGCTTTGGCCTCCATTTTAAAGCTGCCTTGATCTTTTAACATGGAAGCGGTTTGCTGCTGTTGTACCATGCCTGAGATCTGCAGATACTGTACTTAAAAGCGCTTGGAGGCTGCTGGTGTCCTCAGGGTTTAAAGTGAGGGGGAAAGGGGAAGAGGAAAGGAGAAATACATCCTTGTGTTGTCCTGAGCCAGGCCGGGGGCTTCTTTCAGGTTGAGCAGCTGCTTGTGGACTGAAGTGTGCAAGCAAAGGGCATGCAGGAGGGTACGTGGATAGGGAGCGGATGAGGAGCACTGGGAAGATGTCGTTCGCCTCCCTGGGGTCTGTTCCCATGCAGATTTTTCTGGGACCTGGGAGTCCAGAATGCCGCTGGTTCGGTCCAATACCTGAAATTACGTGGCTGTCCGCTGCGGGGAGAGGGAGTGACACCATATATGTGTGTGGTGCTGTTCAGGATAAAAATGTATTGGCTGGGAATTGCACAGAAATCTTTATGCTTTTCCTCTGCCCGTGTTGTCACTCTTCGGTAAGTAGGAAGGTCTTCGCCATTTACTGCACATAAGAAGTGTTACGAGCTAATTAAAAAAGCCCATCAGCCCCCAAATCTAAATAGTTCTCATTTCCCCAGAAACCAGCAATTAGCAGATGTCTGTCGTGCTTTCACCTACAGCTTAAATACCAAAGAAATATCTTCCCTCCTTGCAGCAAAATTCGAGAAGCATTAGCGATCAGCTTTCCGTGTTGCCTTGAATGTTAGAGATGGATGGACAAATACAGCAATATTTTCTCTGGTTTATGAACTGGATCTGTGCGTGCGTCTTTTTGGAATACTTAATAAAAGTTTTCAGAGACTCTTTACATGAGAAAAGAATTTTTAAATGCAAATGTGAGACCCGAACTTCAACATGAAGTGAGAACCACCGTGGTATCAGCAGGCCAGGAATTAGACTTCAAAATATCTGTTGTTCTAATCTTATTTTAACAATTTGAAAATATACTGATTGCTTTAATGTTTATATGAATTTGATGACCTTTTTGTATTTCTACTTACGGATGTTTTCTGAATTTCCTGAGAGGTCTTACCGAGATTACACATTCTTTGGGTTAGTGCCTTCAGTGAGGGCTGTGAATAGCCTAGGAAAATGCCCTTTTGGTACACAAATGGGCTTGCTAAGTGAAAGCACTGCATAAAAAGATGACAAAAGGAGCAGATGATCTATGGGCTGGTTTTCCTTCTGCTTAGAGCATGCAATGATGTTGTTTACCATTCATCAGCCTAAGGACAAATTCTAGCAGTGACAGGTACACGTTTTTGCCAAACCTGACTTTTTTCCATTTCATTTAATGCATTTCCCCAACCAGCAGATACTGCATTTGTGGGGAAGGAGGAAAAAAATCAGTTACAACATCTGCGGAATCCAGGCACGGACAAAGGTTCGTTGAGCTTTGAATCGAGACCAGCAGATGCTGTCTCTGCAGATCTCCTCCCCAGGGGAAGGTTTCCCAGCCCCTGCCCTGGGAAGCGGTTGGATCGGGATTCGAGAGAGGAGCAGGCGATGGCTTACAGAGCATCCCGAAAGGCACTCGCCTGGGATAGTTAATCGATATCTAATATCACCACGGCATTTCCTTGGCGAACCCAAGTATGCTTTAAAGTCCAGAACACGCGTGGCAGTGGAATTGCCAGCTGGTTGCTGCTTTCCAGCTGGTTCATTTCCCTTGCTCTGGTTGCAATGTTTTGTGCATCTTTTGAAGCACCCACGGCACAGGACGCAACGATGGTGCCAGGCCTCGCACCCCTGCAGCAACCGTGTGCTCCCAAAAGCCGCCGTTGATGATAGCCAGCGATGTAAAAACATGGAAAAAAGGGGGAAGAGTATGCAAAAAGGGGGCTTGTAAGACTGAAAGCTTATAGGTTTACAAGTGTCTTTAGAGAACACTTCATTGTAGCTTAAAGCATTAATTAAATGTATGGGATTTTTTAAAGATGGGGAGTGCTGGAGCGAGGACTGAGTTGCAGCAGCTCGTGTGGACGTCACAGCACCTGCGATGCTTGGCGACGTGAGGCAAACCAGCTGAAGCATGTACAAAACACGGTGGATTTTAAACGTAATTATAGTGTAGCTTGTTTTCATCCAGGGTTTTCTGGAAATACCTTAAATCTGACAAGTCCAATTAAACAAAACAAAACAAAAAAAGAATTCTTGTCCTCCGTGCTAACACGGAGGCCACGGGGTTTGGTGCGGGGACACGGTTTGATGTCACGGGGACAGAAGGCACTCGTGGGCATTTTATTTCACCCAGTGCCTGGTGTTGTGAGTGATGGCTGCCTGCTGCCTTGGCCCCTGCTTGAGTCAAACTGCTGTGGCTGAGCCATTCTTGCTGCAGTGCGATGGGCTGAGCTCTTGGGCTATTTCCTGGGAGAAAGTGGGTGAACCTGGCATTTACAGGGCATCATCCTGAAAGCTGCGTGTAACCTGTGCTGTGGTACCGGGAAGAATTTAAGTAGCAGCAATGTGGTCTAGCTGGGGACTTTTAAAAGCATTTTTATATAGATCCGTTACCAAGGACTTACTTCAAAGAGATTGCCTTTCGGTCTTTGCTACAAAGGGAACAAAGTGTTATGAGTTTGACCTGTCTGGAGAAGCCGTTCCTTTGCCTTGCTGCTAGGCAAGATTTAAATCCTGCTGCCGTATTGCATTGATCCCGAATAATTGCTTTAATAGCAGTTCCAGTGTAAACAGTGAGTAGGTTTCTGTCACTCACATAATGAAATTGCATATATTTTTGCTGTGAAAGAATTTATCCCACAGCTCAGTGTTGTTTCCCCAGGATGAGGAAGCTCCTTGCTCTGAGCTCGGGCAGTATGAGCCCGCATCTCCCAGGAAAAATGAATTAGGGGGAAAGATGGGGAGAGGGCAGAGGTTTGGCGAAATAAATTCTTTAAGGCATCAGAGCAGTTACTTCTGTTAGACAAGAAAATAACAGGTTATTGCTTGTATTGTAGGCTGTAATTCCAACAAAATGTCTCATGGTTTCTCTTTGTCTAGGCTCCTTCAGTAACACCCAGCGTGATTTCCCTTTTTACCGAGTAGCTGTTCTCCAGCTTAGGGTGATGCTCTTCAGTTGATCCTATGTAAATTGTATGGGTTTTGATTAGAAAAAGTCAGCAGCATCTTTCTCTTCCCTGCCCATCCCAGTCTATTTTGTGACCAAATACAGACCACTTCTTGCTCCTCCCGTGACGATCTTCCATTTATTTACGTTGGTTTACATTTCTCAATTTCCAGCAGTGGGAGTGGGTGAGGAACTAACGGAATTTGTGAGGTGGGAAAAGAGTGGTTTATGAACCAAAGGTCCATGTTCAAGAATAAGCAGCACATCATCCCAGCTCAGCAGCGTGAGCCTTTGCTCTACAGACCTTTGGGACCTTAGTTTCATTTTTCTTCCTTTATATTTTTAAATACGCACGAAGCACTTTGAACGGCCTGGCACGCAGCCTGGGCTTCAGCCCTGTCTTTGTGCAAGTGTATTGCTCCCAGTGAGAAACAAATTTGTGACACCTGCAAGTTTGTCCAAGAGTTTGTAGAGATATTTACCATTTGGCAGAAAGCAAGTGAAGAAGATTCTAGCACAAACGTAAGACTCAAACAGCCCCAAAGGGAAACCATTACAAAACCACAGCAGTCACAGCATCTCCGCATGTAATGAATACCTTTTACTTGAAAGAGTGATTTGCAATATAGTATTAACTGGCAAAATGTGTACGCTTGGGTCATAAATTCTCAGTAATGTGGAGCTCTAAACAGTTAGCAAAATTCACCACATCTTTATAAAGTGTGGAAAGTATACTTAAAGTATATATATGTACTATGCTGTAGAAAATAGTTTAATATGGTTCGATCTACTGCATACAGGCAATTTGCATGTGATTTAGTGCAATATTTATGCCAGGCATTTCATGTTGGTCTAAGTAAATGAAGTAGTGCTGGCAATCCTTTTCATTATTAATACCGCTAGAAGTAATGATTTTGTATACCAACTTGCAGGTTTTCAGTGTGCAGATCCCCAGTTAATGTAATGTATTTGACCTTCATGCTTAGCAGGGTGAGCTCTGATAGTCTATCTGTTGTGTAATTGCCTTTTGATTATTATTCGCCAACCCCAGTATTGTTTAATGGGCAGATTAGTATCTTGCTTGTGAGCTTTGGTTCATAACCACAGCTCTACTAAACATTGTGCTATTTTGTCCTTAGTGAAATCACCATAGTAACATTGCAGGGAAAATAGTGTGCCTTATATTTTTATCCTATGCTGAAATATCAGGGCTGGCTAATTTTTTTTTTTTTTTTTTTTTTGTCCGCCTCTCATCTTTAACACTTGTGGAGGCCAGAGGAAGTTGTACCTTTGGCTTCAAGATGATTGCAGTTTCTCTTGTGGATGTGGATACAGCTGGTCTGTGCAAGACCCCATGGTGCTCATGGAGCACGGGAGCCTGTTGTGCAGCCGTTCCTGCGCTGCTCTTGATCCCTTGGGCTGTCTGCCACAAGCAAGGTGAAAGATGGTCCTCGCTTCAAACAAGCGGTAGTCGAATGGCACAAACCCAAACCCTGTTTTATGCACAGGTGATTAAGAAACTTAAAAGTAAAGTTATTTCAGGGTATAGTGTAGAGCACTGGGGTTGCATTGCGCCATCCTGGGGGTTTGCTTCCTGCAGAAGGTCTCTGGTCTTTGGGTCCCCTGTCATTCTTATTAATTAATCTCTGTGTTCAAGAAGCACGTGTCTGTTTAGATGGGTGTCTTTGAAGGTAAACTTATTTTCCCCCATTCTTCCAAGGAGACTAAGGAATTTAGTTCCCCAGCAGATCTGTGCATTTTGGGGGGAATATGACCGTGGTTTTGTTGGCAATGGTTGCTGAACCCTGTTATGTTCAGGCTCAAAAGCACAAGCAGCACAAACTATACCCTTGCACCCAATGTGGCATATGGTGACCGAGAGTATCCTTGGCCTGGGGAGGAGCAGGGTCTGGGATCAGTTGGCCCGTCCCGGCACTGCGATGGCTGGTATCCATAGGTGCTGTGTGCCTTTTCCCCGTTACCCAGCTGCAGGGCTTCGGCGTGGGTTTCCCGGCTCATTAAAGCATGCTCTGCTGTGTTGTGTGACACGAGAGAAAGCTTTTGTTCACTAATACATTGATAAGTTAAACTCTGTGATTCTGAAAATAATAATTGGGTTGCCAGTATGTGTTTAAACAAGGGATAAATTATACGTGGTTTTTGGCATGCAATTTCACCCCTACTGGTCCAGAAACTCATTACAAAGGTAGGAGTGATTGCTAGCCAAGATTTCCAGCTTCCATTCTCTTTCCAATAAGACTTTATACTATTGCGTTATAATCTTCAGCTGATATCAGCATGTATCGTGCCCTGAGTGCCACGGGTGATAAAACGTTTGACAGTTTTCTGCATCCCTGTTAAATAAAATCCAGTAACAGTAAATCATCTGGAGCAACGTCCCTTGGCTGGGTACAGAGCACGTTGTTTTTCAGCCTGAACCTCTCCGAGATGTGAGAGGTGATAATGTGTTTCCCAGCCCTGTGCAGCACTGCCCCCTTCATCAGAAATACAGGGGATGGTTTTGGAAGCCCTTATGGTTGCTGCCACGGCTCCTAAGTGAGGGGGATCCTCCTGCAGTGATTTTTTTCCAGGGAAGTCCCGCTGTGCGGGCAACCAGTCCAGCGTGGCCAAGCTGCTGTGGGAGGCTCCTCTGCAAACCTTAATTCTCTCCCTACCCCCACTGCAAATAGAAATCATCCACTCTACTTGAGTTATTTTGCTTTGATATGGAGAAAAATACATCAAATGTCTTCCTTGAACTATGGCTGAATAGTGGGGCAAAAATGTAATAGTATTTTTGTTCCAGGTCTGAAAAAAAAAGAATTACGCTGGGGTGTATGCTGAGAGGTCTCATACGTACAGCTTCCACAAACAGAGCAGAGCTTTGGCAGGGGTTAGAAATCCCTCTTTGGCGAGATGATGTGTGACTGTGTTGCTGTGTTATTGGGTTGTCAACTTGAAAGAAAAAATACCCCTCTGCTTTCATTTATTATGCTTGGAAAAAGGGCCCCCATTGCTCTCCTTGCTCTTGTCTTGATTCATCATGATGCGTAACCCCGAAGCACATGGGGAGGGCTGGCTGCGTGCTGGGTTTTCTGCTCCCCTCCTAAATACTTCTGTAAGTTGTGGTTTCACTTACGACAAAATGGAAGGCGAAACCTGGCCTCTTCCAGCTGCTCGCTTGCCGTTTTCGAGGTATTCATGGGAGAAAACAGAACCCGTATCTTTGAGGAAGAAGGCTAGGATATCGGCTGGGTTATTCCTTGTAGAAAATCAGAGAGGGGGGAAAAAAAATGGGCCACTCTGGGCTACCTTTGGCTTGAATTTTTCCTGTCCTGTGCAGAAAAACACCATTGGAAGACATGGGCCCAAAGTCATTAACAAAACCATCTGCAGATCCTACGTTGGCACAGATGGGTGGTTTTGCTTCAGTTCTTGATTAATCAAAGACAAAAATGTGTGTTTCCTTGCTCATTATGAAGAGAAACTGTTCTGTGGAGAGCAGTAAAGCTTGTTTTAGCGCTTGAAACAAAACCTCTTCTCCTGGGGCAGCTTGCTTGGTGGTGTGACCAAGGTCAAGACTGCAAGTGTGGGACGGGGCTGGAGTGCCCCGAGTTGGGGAAGCAGGGGAGATGCAGGTCCTGTCAAAGCAAATATCTGTGCAAGGAGTTTGTAGTTGGGGTTGAAATAGTTTGATATATAGGTAAATAGTAGAAAAAATTCATAATTGCTTAACATCAGGGTATTTATGCATCTTTGCTGTTACAAAAATACTATTACCTATTACTCCTTCTTCTTGCCTTTCTTTCACTTACTATTCTTATTGCCTTTATGTGTTTTGGTTTTTGGGAAATGCATTTTTAATAGGCTGCCTCAGCAAACAGGTGTCAATTTACAAAAGCTCCACTAAATACCTAGATATAGTATAGTAAAACTTATACAGTAAAGTATACATACTCTTCAGTAGTTCCTCTTTTAAGCCCAGGTGCTTTGGATTGCTTGCACAACTCAACATTAGTGAAATCTATCCAGGCAACACACTGAAAGAGATTGCCTTGGCATAATGTATTCAAAATGGGGTTTAAACATCCTGCAGAAAAAATTGTACCGTGTGCGATTTCATTCCCAGGTCACGTTAAGTGCAATTACATTTACGTGGCTCTGAATCAGTTCCTTTAAATATCTGGGCTATATATTTAACTTCCCAATGAAATGGCTTATGCTGTAAATACTGAGGCCATCCAGGGTGATTAAATATTAAAAATGACATTTAAAGAAAGGTGCCCAGGCAATGAGTCCTGAGCTTTAATGTCATCTCGCTTCTCCCTTGCTCAACCAGCACCTGGCCAAAAACTTCCGGCATCACAGAGAAAGAATAAAAAAATCCCAGGCCTTGAGGGCAGTCCTGGTGATGGGAATGGCTTTGGTGAGCTCCAAGTGGGGGAGAATGACCCTATTGTACTGTCAACTTGCAAGGGTTTTCTCCTGCCTGTGAGCCTTGACGTGGGCATGCCATCAGGCAGTAGATGTACTATGTGATTTTCCAAAGAGCAAACCAGAACCAAAGCACCCCAACCCCTTCCCCCTGACACGTGTGCTAGCTCCTCGGAGGGGAAGGTGTCTGGCTGTCCAAAGTCTCCTCTAGGAAAAGGTTGTAGCGTCGCTGAGGGCACCGATGGAGGCACTGCTCTAGGGTGAGAGTTGTTGTAACAAGTCAGGCAGTGAGATCACTATGTTATAAAACACATGGTAAATTCGGTCTTATTTCGCATAGTGTCTCTCCAACAACTGGCGTGAAAGTCGTGAAGAATATATATAGAACAATTACAATGGTCTGTTCAAATGCTGCAGAAAATGAAGCAGATTTAAGGAGAATCCTTAAAACAGCCTACTTGCTTCAGGTATCACAAGGTAATTCATTCCCCTACAAGGAGCATAGTAATAAAGACTAAAGCTCTCCTGCCCAGGGTTTGACTTCTAGAGGTCAGGACTTTTAGGAGGAGAGAAGTTGCAGAGTAATAACTCAGGGAGAAGGCACCTTACCCGAATACGAAAGTCTTCTATATGTAATAAAAATCCAGTGCATGTGCAGCCCTTGGCTCCATTGTAATCAGAATTAAATAGCCTGACAGATACTGTTGATTTTTCAAAATTACATTTGTACCGTACTATTAAATTCCACAGCTGACCTAAATGGGAAGAAGAGGATGAGGAGGGAGGGTGGGTCTGTGCGCAGGGTATGCAGCGTGGTACCCAGAAGAGGGGGTCTCATGCAGGGGCAGCTGCAGGCGGTGGGAAGGGAGGGGGTTATGGTCCAACTCAGCGTCATCTCTGACATGGCCGTAGGGGTACATCCCAAATCCAGCCTGGGCTTCCTTGGAGATCCGTGCCTGGTGGAGATGTGGGCAGAGGCACCAGGAAAGCACTTTTCTGCACCGTCCCGTGACACCATAACTTTCTTAATTACCCTCTCTGACAAGGCTTACCGTTTGTCAGTCTTGAAATAAAGTAGTATTAAAAGTCAGAAATTTACGGGATCTGCGTGCCTGTGGGAAGGCTGTAATTTCAGGTCAGTGATTTAAAGGCATATAAATCAGGAGGGAAAAATAAATAGAGTAGCTGTCAACTTTTAAGATTGCAGGTGACATGCGTTTTACTTGCTTGGGGTTTTTTTCGCAGATCGTATAGCCATCGTTTGCTTTAAGTGGAAGTGATACAAATGGGTTGCACACTGATCTCTGTCCGAGTGGGAATGAGCTCCTGACCACATCTCATTCATTATCCGGCAAAACCCGAAGGGTGTCTAGGAGGCTCGTCAGTCTGAAGATAAGTTGCTGCCTCTGCCGTCTCTCATGACTCCGAGGTACTTGTAGTTCACTTTGTTCAGCAAGATAAACCTGTTGTAAGTGAAACAAAGGAGGCAGTGCGTAAAAAGACCCAGGATGTCTTTGCACACTGGTCCTGTAACTGTTGTGTTCACCAAAGCAGAGTGTGTGGAGAGGACAGAGAAATCTGTGGCTTCCAAAAAAACCCCAACCAACCCCAACTAAAAAAGCCCCAAACATACAAATGACAGCCTTCACGTTATCACAGAAGCCACGTACCGAATCTGAAAATACCCAACACAGCTAAAATTCTGAAATGTTTTACAAACCATGGGAGAGAATGAAAATGTTGATTTCCTTCTAAGTGGGTGGTGAAATTCAATACAGCTGTGCTCATATTAGTGGCTTCAGTGACATACAGTGAATGCATGCTAATTTTAACTTTCCATCTGGAAACATCACTAGTTAAATGGTGAAGTGTCCTCCTCATGCTTTATTTCAATAGGATGGTACTCGAGGCTTTCAGGAACTTCAGATTTGAAAAGACGTTTGCAGAGTGGCTGAAAACCATTTACTAAGCTGATATTAATGTGCACGTTGGACTTAGGGGTTTACCTATGGAGCTGGAGGTCTGCAAAGCCAGGTGTGGAGGAATGCTCCTCTGCATGTCTGCTGAACCACTTGTATTATTTGTGACAATGTGGTATGTCCCCAGAGGTCAAGAAACATGAGTGCGTGTCCCCTTCGATGGATTCCCATCAAGAATGGTCATGAAGGACTTTTCTCAACAAGTTTTCTTTCAAAACCCCTGACATGTTTTGTCTCAGCAGGTGAGTTCCCACTGAAGTTTATCCACCAATGGTCTTGAGAGAGACTTTTATTACAAAACTCAGTATCTCAGGTTGGTGAGAGGTTCCTGGTGGGTGCCGGATTGCTTTCCAGCTGAGAGCAGCTATTTAGTTTTGGCCTGGATCTTGCACTAGAATATAGGGCTACCTACAGCTCCTGGTGTTTTCTTTCCTTTATTTTTTTCCCCCAGTATTTTTGTAAATTCATTTAGCCACTCATGAATATTGTGAACAAAATTTTTCATGCGTTTTTATGCCAAATGATCTTTAGATCCGCAAGAGAACTGTGGGCTTTTTATGTTATTGCCGAGGTTGCTCGGAACCCTACTCAGTCTGTATCTCCATTAACACTTCCCAAAGCTGGAGATCATATTTCAAAAGCCTGTGTGATGGGTTGACCCTGGCTGGATGCCAGGTGCCCACCAAAACCGTTCTATCACTCACCCCTTCAGCTGAACAGGGGAGAGAAAATAGAACAAAGGGCTCCCGGGTCGAGATAAGGACAGGGAGAGATCACTTAACCAATTACCGTCACGGGCAAAACAGACTCAGCTTGGGGAAAAATGAACTTAGTTTATTGCCAATCAACCAGCATAGGGTAATGAGAAATTAAATCAGATCTCAAAACACCTTCCCTCCACCCCTCTCTTCTTCACGGGTGCAACTTCACTCCCGGATTCTCTACCTACCCTCCCCCTCCCCAGCAGCACAGGGGGATGGGGAATGGGGGTTACGGTCAGTTCATCACACCTTGTCTCTGCCGCTTCACCCTTCTCAGGGGCAGGACTCATCACACTCATCCCCTGCTCCAGCGTGGGGTCCCTCCCACGGGAGACAGTCCTCCACGAACTTCTCCAACGTGAGTCCTTCCCACGGGCTGCAG
>VYZV01038096.1:145949-203797 GCA_013401275.1 Pandion haliaetus | reverse complement strand
CTACCACTATCACTGATGGGCTCGGCCTTGGCTGGCGGCAGGTCTGCCTTAGAGCCGGCTGGGATTGGCTCTGTCAGACAAAGGGGAAGCTTCCAGCAAATTTTCATCAGAAGCCACCCCTGCAACCCCCCTCCCCTGCTACCAAAACCTTGCCACAGAAACCCAATACAGCCTGCTCCAAAGTTAACCCTTTCTTTGGGTTGCCCTAGCAGATCAGCTAGGTCTGCATACAACCCCAAGCTTGGAACCACAGTAATGCAAGATAAATTAAAGATGATTAAACACTTTCCTGCTTCCCAGGGTGAAGGGCAAGTTGGGACACCCCAGTTAACTAATTGGTCCCGGGGTATATAGGAAATTTGTAGTATAGTAGGTACTTAAACCCCCATATGAGGCAAGTGTCCTCTAATTGCATCTTCCTCAGGCTGTGGATAAATCTGTTGCTGAGCCATCAAAGGGATAATGGACTTCTTTGTTCCCTGCCCTCCTCAGAGAGCAGGAGTCAATGGGTGTGTTACTATGACCACAAAAGCAGTGGAAAATAGTCATTCTTCTTGCCTCCCTCCATTGCACCTACGATGGTTTGAAGGTGGAAGTAGTCTACTGCACGTCCTCTAAATTGGTAATAACATGCAGTAGAGCTGATGGACTGACTGTGGGTGTGGGAAGCCCTGGTGCATGACCTGCTTTTAACGAGAAAACATCAGTGGAAGAATCATTAATTTGTCGGTGTCGAGAGGCTCTGCCACATCTGCTGGTAGCAGTAACGTGGTGCGTGCGGTTCCCCCCGCGCAAGGACTGGAAGTTGATGTAGGCTTGTCATATCTGTACTTTTAGGAAGACTGCAATGGAAAAGGGAACAGATGTTGTGACTAATTGTATTTTTTTGTTCATTTAAACTTTTCATCTCAAATGTCAAAGTATTAAAATCTTAGTCCAGGAAGTTACAGTAAGAGAACTGAGCTCCTAAGCAAAATTTTTGCCTTGGCTTCTGCCACGTGCATTTCTCTCAACTGATTTTTCTTTCTCATGGAACTTGAATTCTATTTCTTAACTCGGTTAGAAGAATATCCAAATACAACGTGCCCTTGAACTAACAGGCACCGTCATGTCCCCCCAAAGCATGTAAGTAGATTGCAACGTACTGCAAGCTTGCAGCAGGGGGGTCAGGCTCAGGTGAGGGTCTTACTTTTGAGTTTTCCTGAGCAACAAAAGAGCTGAGTGCACTCACATGCAAATCTCCCCCCTGAAGATCCCCTCTGCACCGCATCCGCACAGCTCATCAAACAGAATATCTGAGCCTGTTTGCTGAGCTGCTGGCTCCTTTCAGCAGTTGGCTGGAGACATCATTTTGCAGTTTGTCCCGGAGACACAGGAGGGATGGTACCAACCCACTCCTCTTGCACCCGCTGCCCCGTTTTCCCCATCACTGTTAGCGAGGGGACAGCCGACTGCCGCTTTTGGGTGATAACTTTCTTTTATTTACACGTGTTGATTTGAAAACTTGGTAAAAAGTTATGCTAACAAGTTTGAACTTTCTAGGATTGCAGTACAAGAAAAACCTGTTGGTTATGAATACGTAGGGAGGGGATGTGAAACATTCAGGGTGAATTCCGCAAGAAGCCCCTGAGACCTTGGAGCGGGGGAACACAGTGGAGCCCGTGAGTCCTCCCTTCCCGACTAGAAAGCACCTGCAAGCTGGCTTTTATTTACTCACCCTTTCTTTCTGAGGTACGTGTGGTTTTCTGCTCTCTTCAGCCCCCCACTCCCCTCTGAAGCAGCCCATAAAGTGGCCACACGTGAGCCGGCCTCGTGCTCGGCTCTGCTAGCTGCAAAGGGCACTGATGTGCTTCATTGCAGACTACTGGTGTGGCCTAATTAGCCACAACATAATAAAGCAACGTTTTGGCACACTGGGACGCAAGCATCATTTTTGTGAGGTGAGAAATGGTTATAATAGAAAAACTGTTCTTTCACTTGGTCTGTACGCTTGGTAGAAGTAAATCCAATCGTCAGTTTTAACAGGGTCTTACTTAATGGCAGACTTTCTTCAGCCATTCACTCCCCTTCCACTCCTTGGTACCATTAAAGAAGAGGCTAAATAACATCCACCTCTCCCCAGATCCGTGGATATGGCCTCTTCCCCAATGCCACCCACCCTATCAGCCTGGTACCGCAGCCCCTGGCTCCTGCCTGTCTCTTGCCTGCAGGCAAGAGCTGTTGATTAACTTGCTGCCGTTAACCAAGGACACACAGGGTGGAAAATGCTAGCTTTATTTTAATAAATGCATTTTTGAGTCAGTGCTTTTGGTAACACTGAGGGGTTTTTTATTTTTTTTCTTATAAGGGTCTGTGCTACTGCAGAATCTCCTGGGGTTGTTAATACAGTTTAAAACCAAAACTGAGCTGAGTAATAGTATTTAAGATAATCCAAACACTGCTATTTTACATGTGAAGTTGCCTCTGGCTTTGTTCCAGTATAAATCTACCTGGCTATTAAATCTGCCATGACTGATGCGGTCCTTATTTTTCAAGGATGCATTAAGGGAACTGTGATTGAAAGATGACATAAAAATTATGTGGTGTTACTGCTGAGATATCTCTGATTATAGCTGCCTTTTACATCTTCTGTAAATTCCTGTGTTTGCTGTGTTATTTCCCTGCAAGGGTTTGTAAGTATTAAATTAATTTGTCGGCATGAGGTTCTAAGAAACAGAAGATATTCGTGTGCCAAGACAAACTGTAAACACAACCTTATCTGAACTTCATCTCTTCCTCAGAAGCGTTGTTCCTGCTGTAGGTGAGTAGCTCAAGGATAGGACCTAATTCAGGATGCAGTTGTGGGACCGCTGACTGATTGCAAGAGTAGGCGCTACAGCAGGAACAGATTTGCTTTAGTTAAAGTTAATTTTTCCTTCTGTGGTTTCCCTGAAAATCTAGCGTTTATCCATAGGGCATTGCAGAATATAGGTCTATGTGTGTGTATATGCACACATGCCTTGTTTGTTAGCTACTTCTATGGGGTCTGTCTTTCCTCTCATGGTTAGGACGCAGAGCAGCACCAGGAGGATTTTAGTTTGTTTAAGATGCAAATGATGGAGGTGACTCGGGTATTTATAAATGGCTTTCTGACTAACTCCAGGACTCTTTCAGAAAGGCGAAGTCAAGGAAGAAGTGAAGGTCAGAACTGTGTAATTGAAAAATAAGGTGAACGCAGCATCTGGTTTGCTTTCTGCTGCAGCACGGGACTTCACCTCTACCTTGCTAAATAGCTTTTAAGAGAGATTATCATTAAAATCTGGCAGTGACTCAACTGGAGTACATCTGTGTGGTGTGAAATCAAATCTTTATTTGAGCATAGAACACTTGGATCAGCTGAGTGCCCAGTTCATGAGTTTAAAAAAAGGAGGAAAAAAACCCCCAAAATGAAATCTATAGAAACAATATTAAACAAACCCCGTTTTCAGTGCAAAGCTGGAATGATGGTCACTGCAGCAATTCCTCCTTTGGTGAGCGACCAGGAAGGAGCAGTGGCTGCGTCCCCAGCGCTTCCTCCTGCCACTGCTCCTGTTTGCCCTCTCACCCCTGGGAACCAGCTTAGGAATTGCAGGGTTGTTGTAATCCAGTTTTTCCCATTGCTAGTGCATGTAGAAATAGCACCCCTGCTATAGAAAGCTCTTCCCAGGGCTGGATGCCCACAGCCACGAGAGCGGGGCTCAGGCCGGTGCGGGATGACCGAACCCCAACGATTTACAAATGAATACAGCAAACAGGATACTTTTAATGAGATATAGGACAGAAAAAGAAGGAGATTATTAACTAGTCTGTGTTTGAATGACATGCATTTTATTGCCTTTGCGTGTTTTATTTAGCAGAAATTCTTCTTACAATTAGGAAATTAACTGATGTACTGACTGTGACTATAAATTCTTACATTGCTGGATCCAACATCCATACTTGAAACAATTCAATGAATTATTATTTTGAATGAAGAATTATTGTCTGATGAAGAACATAAGTGGTTTTGGTTTTTTTTTTTTTCCTGATCATAATGCCAGAACTTGGGTATTTGTACTGGATATATGTTCCTTTTAAAATGTCAAAGCTGCCAGCTTCTGAATTGTGTGCCTACAGGAACAGGAATGTCCTTGGTGTGAAAGGCTTCGCAGAGCGATGCTCGGTATGGTTGTGTCTCATAGGGTTAGACACCAAAATCACACCTTGGGGTTTTTCTGGCCTGTCAGAGCTAATCGTCAAGTGCAAATGGAAAACAGTGACTGCTGGCAAAGAGCTATCCATTATAATCCTTGCAGTGATCTCTTCTTGGGGTCTATCCTGTGTCATTGCCTTTCTCCTATTCTTCACGTTCAGTGATAAAACAGAGGAAAAAAAGGAAAAGCAGTAAATGGTTGAACAGAAAACAGTGGAATACAATTTTTCTGTATACACATTCACTAAATATTTAAATGAAAAAAAATCCTCTTTTTAGATACTGCAGATTTTTTCTGTAATATTTTTTCCAGTCATCTCAATTCAAGTGTATTAAATACAGTCCAAGTAGTTACAGTTCTTCTGCATAATAACAGTCTGAAGAAGCTAACATGCCTGCAACTATTTTTTCCAGCAGAAATAAACCTGAATTTTGTAGATACAGAAAGTTATGAACTTGATGCGTGCAATGAGGCAGAATGCTATCTTAGGTACTTACTCATTTAGTAGTTGAAAACAAGAAATGATGGATGAAAAGTACTGTGTTTGAATAAACATTATTCCATTTCCCTCACTAATTCTTGACCTACTACAAAATTTCTTGTTACAAAGATTAGGTCATTAATTAGATTAAAAAAAAAAAAAAATCCCATTACATGCCCTGTCTTTAACGAAGAAACTTGTGGAAATGTAGAAGCTTGGAAGTAACGGTTTTAATTTTCACCGCGGCTTTAATGCTTCACGAAAGACTTGCTTTTTGTCACCTTAAGGCAGACCATGCCCTTTGCTTTAGAGGAGTGCAGCCAACTGCGGCCTCTATTTAAAGTTAGGAGTTGCTGCTGTTAAACAGCTCTTTTAACGTGGTCGCTGCTTTGCACAGATGCGTTACTGATATCTTCTTTATCCTGTTGGTTAGGAAAGATGCAGCTCCCTGGGTTGCCGAGAGGCCCGACTGCGGTTTCTGCAGGTTGTGTGAGGGGTGCTGGGCTCCTGGGAAGTCACTCAAAAGGCCGGTGGTTCATCCAAAGCATCGGCTTCAGCAAGACCATGCTTGTGCACGTGAGAAAGGCTCATGGGTGTGTAAGGACCGATCCGGTATGTGGTTGAAGTGTGCCAGCTGTGCTCTTTGCACCAAGCAATGCCCCTCCGTGTGCTCAGCCCCTTCTCTGAACCCAACTCTCGTTGAGGTGAGAAGTAGACCACCATTTGCCTGCCATCAATAGTAAGAAAGACATGTTTGAAGAGGTGTCTCTGTGCAATGAAGCCATAAAAGTCACATGGGCTGTAGTGCTGGTTGACGTGATGCTCTTATGAAGAGCTGTGCATGTATTTTGGAATCAGTTTCAGGAGTTCTGTTGCTATGCAAACACAGTCCCTGGCATTTTCTCCTTCACTAGTAAGGACATAAGTTTCCTTCTGAGGCTCCCTAGGACTCCGAAAGCTTTACCATGCATTAAAAATGCACGCTTTTTAGACTCCTTCTTCATCACCTTGTCAGCTGCTATTGAGCTGCCATGGGGAAGGGGAGGGATGGTTTTGCCGCATGTCAAGCAGTCGGCTAAAAATGCCTCAGCTCTACGGGGGGTGCTGTGAATGAAGGCTTTGCAGTGCAGCGCTAATCACTTCAGGGGGAAAGATTGAATACTCTTCAGCTGGGAGGGAAAATTATAAATACAGATATCAGAGCAAACACATTTTTGATGACAGAGGCTTTAAGACCCCTGAGAGGCAAGAGATCCAAGTCATGATAGGTGTACCTCATCTCTAAAATTAATTGAAGGGCAAATGAGAGGGAAGGCTAATGTCTGTGGAGTCCTTGGTGTGACACTTTGTTGCTGAATTCCTGGGAAAATGTGTAATGCTGTCTTAACAGCGAGCTTCCAAAAAAGCCGAAAGGGTCAGATTCGGGGAGAGAGAAGAGGTAAGAATGATTAGGTGGCTATGAAGCCCGGTGGAGGGGTAATTGCTCACTGTAGTTGGTGAAGAAGATCAAAAGAACTTGACTTGAATGCTTGACTTAAAACAGTTGGAGGAATTATGAAGAGACTTCAGAAAAAGTAATTAATAAAGGAAAAATTTCTGTTTGTTTTGTAGCTGGAAGAAGTTGCTGAGACATTTAGCTGGTCCAAAGACCACCTTCTCTTTATCCTATAGAAAGGTCATCCATCATCCCTCCAGTAATACGTGAGAATTTGGTGTAGCATGCTCTGGCTGTTGCTCTTTGGCAGAGGAGCAAGCCATGCTTCGTGGTGCATCAGCTTATGGAAGACCATATCAAACTATATGTAAACTACTAAATTATTACTTATACCCTAATACTTAATGGACCAAAATGTAGAATTGGGTAGTTTTGAAGGTTGAAAAACGGTGGTACAAAAAAGATGGGGGAGAGAAAGTTCAGGAAGAGACATACAGGGGAATAAAACCTCTCATTGACATTTTCAAGCTGTGGAACTGCCCCATGAGAATAGCATATGCTAAATTAAAGGCTAGAGGCTGACATGCTTGCTTATGTTGAGTAAGCACTTTAGTCCTGTTAATTTTAGTGTACTGATGCATGCTCATGGTATTTTACTCCTTGAGGTATTTGAAATCCCTGGTTTCAGTGAATCACTTGAGGAGTAATCCTGCTTAACATGAGGAGAGGTATCAGAAAACAGCAAGACTGTTTATGTAAATTCAGGTGGTCTCAAAAATATTGGGTTTCTGTCCTTTACCAGTGACTTCAGTGTTACTTATAACTCTGACGAGGTTTAAGCATTCGTTTTCACTTGGGCAAAATTTATCATTGACTCTCTTGTAAGAAAAATGGATGTTAGTTAGAAGCTTTCAAAGTAACGGTTTCACGCTAGCTGTCCGAATGTTGTAAAAGCCCTGTGACTGGTACGGAGTGTGTGACAGGCAGGAAGATTTAAGGATTTTCCTTATGACCGGAGGGATGCAGACCTGATCTGAAATAAAGGCTGTGCAAAGGACTTCTGGAAAGCATACAAAGCAACTGAAAAACAAAGATGAGTGATGATTTGTGTGACGTCCCTTGTACAGGTATGATTTAGTTGTGACTAGAGATGCACCGAGGTGGGAACTGATGCTGTCCTTCCCTTTCAAGTCTGGAGCCAAACTAGCAAGAGGTTCCCACAAGCCCCCCTCCAGCATGTCACAGAGCAAGTGTGCTGCTCCACAGGGACAGGAAGGTTTTGCCTGAAAGGAAAAACATGCCATCACCAAGGCTACTAAAAATGTCGGTTCAGTGTCATATAGGTTAGCCCAGGCACCTTACTTCAGCATGCCTGAAGCTTTTGAAGTCTTAATTTATGTTACAAGTCCCAAATAGCTAAGATCAGCTCATGGGCAAGAATGCAAAGATGTTCCCCTTAGCAGCATTGTTTAACAACCTCATTTATAAGGTACTTTGAGATGGTCCAGTGGGATAGCCCGTGCACATGTACCTGAGGACAGGCAGCCTGAGCTGCCCCCCAAAACTCAGCAAGACTGTTACACAATGCTCCCCTGCCCAAAACACAGTCCCTCCCAATAACTGTGTTTTATTCAGATGTTGCCAAGAAATTAATCAAAAAATCCAAGTGGTTTTGAGAGTCGGAGAGTTGTAGATGGCTAAATATGTTAAAAGTGCATTTAGCTACTGCCCTGTGTCAGAGCTATTTCTTTTCCTTTACATGGTGTTGCATTGTAACTCTGGGAGACTCTGATCATGTCATGATTTGTGTGTGAAGAGTTCCTAGTCTCAGGGGGACTACTCGGAAGGAAATATTTCTTTTTAAGGGGGAGATTGAAAGTCTGTTTTGGATATTACACATTGAACACTCAACGCTTAATGCAGATTACACTCACCAATCCAAAGACTATTCATAATTTTCCAAAAAGAAAATTGTAGTTTCTTTGCTGCTTCTCTGCTTGGGTATTTCCTAATTTTATTCATTTTCTAGATTGTCAGTTCAGCGTTTGAGAGTTTTACAACCTCTAGAAGTCTCCTGCGGAGCAGGGGCACAGCGTTTAATCACTGTAGCACTCCCCTTCCCCGTTTCCCCAGAAAGTGCTCAGATCCTGGCACTGAAGCATTACTTGGGATCTTCCCTTGGTGCCCTCAGCTTTTCCCCCAAATGAAGCCAATTATGAAGACCTTCCAATGCTTGTCTTCTTCTGGGAAGGTCTTGTTTGAAGGTAGATCTCTTTAGGCATTTTTCCTCTGCCACGTAGAACTTGCTGCCTTTGAACTCTTCGTCTTCGCTGTGTCTTCCTGACTGATGGCACATCTGCACCTCCGTGGGTTTGGACCACCGTGGGCTGCACTCGTATTTCTGTGGGCTGAGGAGCAGACGTGGCACCAGAGCAGCACCCAGCCTTCTGCCGTTGTCTCCTCCCAGCTCTGAACGGAGGGTTTCCCAAACAGTTTTCTAACAGCAATGAGTGAGAAAGTCAGTGAGATATGCCCTGCATCCCACATATGTGTATGCATGTATATACACACCGGAATCAAGATAAAGACCTTGTTATCTATGTATTTGTGTGCATATGCCTATATATACACAAATATAAACCAGAAGTCATCCTAGAAAATTACTTGTGTTCCCTCTTGGCAGAGATTCTGTTCCCTCTTTTTCTCTGTTCAATCTTTTTTTCCACAGCAGCCACCACACCGTAAGTGCTTTCGAAGATGAGCTTTGCACTTTGGGCTGGATGGGAGGGTAATGAGGGACTTGTGTAGGACTCCTTCTGGAGGGGAAAATCAAAGGAATATGCAGCTTTTTATTTCTCCAGGAAAGAATTTATGCACATTGTTTGGAAGACAAAGGCAGATCAGTAGATTGGCTACGATGGTGGTATTTGAGATCATAGCTTGACTTTGGGTGTTTCTTTNTTTTTTTTTTTTTTTTTTTTTAATGTTACAACAGAAGCACTGCTTGTCTGCAGTGCTTGGGCAGAGAGGCAGTCGTGGCTATATCTGCACCCGCTCCCTTCTCCTGCGGGTAAAACACAAGCAAGATGGCTAATAAAAAGCTGTATCACCCACTTTTCGGAGCTCCAGCACACACCTTCTCAAAAAGTCTGTAGAGCTTAATAATTTATTGCATATTTTTACAGATATCACCTGCATTTCCTCTGCTGCAGCAGAATGGACAAGCTGGTGCTCAACCCCCTAGTGACTGGGGGCTTCAGGCTCCCAACAGCGGCCACTTCCCAAACTGCCGCCCCAAGGCTCCCCTCTCTTGGAGGGGAGACAGTGCTTTGGGTGAAGAGCTGCTGTAGCTGTCCTGGCACACCTCAACGTGCACAGGGCACTGTGCAACCCTGCCTTCCTCTCTCCCCTTGGATTTAATTCCTGCACAGCAGCAAGACCAGGGCTGCATTAGAAGCATTTAAAATGGAGAAAAATTTTGTCATGTGCATATGTGTGTTTGACAGGGCTACAAGTTCATTTTTGGGGGTCAAAATGGGTTTCCTACCCAATGTTTCAGCGCTGTGCTTGACTCAAGCTGGCTTGGGAGCCCCGGCTGGCATTTGCAGTTACAGCATCCTCAGCTGACAGCAGGAGACCATTTGCATGTTTTGCTCTCATTCCTCGTATCTTCGTGTCTGGAAAGCAGATCATTTTCTGGGAAATGGTAAGTGGCACTAAGAACAGAATAAGGAGACTGGGGGCAGGTCGTCTGTGTTCGCAGGAAACAGTTAATAAATTATGTGACAGGATGGAGTAGTATGAACATAAGTCTCTTTTGATCTTCATTGCTGGCTTACAAATCATGTGAATTTAAACAAATATGATTATACCTCAGTCTATCAGTGATACATGCTGTCGTTGCAGGTCTTTTGCACTTCCGTTTATAAAGCCCTATTTAACATACAACAGTCAAACTGTCATCCGTCAGCCAGAGATTTGTTGTTCAAACCGCAGTTCATCACGTATCTTATTTTTTCCTAGACGCTTCTAGGTTTGTATGTGAATCTTTATCGCTCACTAATGAGAGTTGTGGGAATTTGCAAAAGTGAGATCTCGTTCACCTTGGCATCGATGAAATGTCAGTAGCAATAAATACAGCACTTGCTTTGCAGTGGAGGAGAGGTCGTTTCCTTAATGAGTTACGGTATAAAGATAATAAAGAAGCTATCACAGTTTTCTCTGATACATGAATTAACTTGTTATTTAATGTTGCTTCTGTACATTATTATCTGTGGCAATTTCTGTTCGGAAGCATCCACAAGCATTTTAATGCAACCCAGACCCCAAGTACCTCTTTGTACGGAACGAAGTGTCTATTTTTAAACATAGTCTTTCATTGAAATTCTATCAGTATCTGGTATAACTACGGATTGTCCCTCATTTGGTGTATAATCTTCAGTCTGTAGTCTGTGGTGCTTGAATCATATAGTAAATTTTGAAAACAATTAAGTACTGCCGTAGCTGTTAGATGGTGTTGGTCTTCTGTGCTTCACTTTGGAGGAACTTTGTCACATTGTCTGTGGCTCTCATCCAAACCCTTACAACAGGTGATTTCATCTATAATTTTGTGAGGGATTGTTCAACAATACAGGCACAGCAGGCTAGTCTGATGGTGAAATGATAAAACGGTCCTCAGAATGAAAATAATAATAATAAAAAAAAATACTCCAGGACTCTATAAAGAAGAAGTGGTTGTACAAAGGGCAGATTCTTCACTGTAAATATTGGAGCTGGTAGAAAGTCAAGAATATAGTGGATAATATGCCAATTGTTAATTTTAAACAGGGCTTTAACTACTTGGCACTCTGTGCCGGTTGCTGCTCGGTGCCTGGCGGGGTGGGTGGAGGTTGTTGAAGATGCTGAGGAGCGCGGTTGGGAGCAGATCCCTGGTCGGCCAGGGGCAGGGGGCCAAGCTGGACAGCCTGGGGGGTTCCCATCTGCTCAGAAATTAACTTTCGGGGTAGTCACAGGGGAGCGTGAAGTCAAAAGTTAGCATTTTAGAATAAACTCGTAGTTCGGAAGCTGGGCTGGCTGCGTAGTCCATGCCATGCGGTGGTAACATGCAATGTCTGCAGTAGAGCCACGCTCGTGTTTTGGACTACTGCCTTTAAGTGCTGATAGAGGTTTATTACCATTTAAAATAGCAATAGGATGAATTAAGAGTTTATCTGGGGGTTTATTATTATATGCTACCGTGGATGGAGAAGTATCTTGGTGCAGTGCAGCAGCAGGACTGCACAACAGCTTTTGTCCCAGGACGTTTCGTGGTATGTTACGAAGCACAACCCAGCTGTCCTCGTTATGGCTGGAGTAAAGTTAATTTTCTTCCTGGTATCTGGTATAGTGCTGTGGTTTGGGTTTAGGATGAGAATACTGTTGATAACAAACTGATGTTTTAGTTGTTGCTAAGCAGTGTTCACGCTAAGTCAAGGGCTTTTCAGCTTCTCACGCTGCCCTGCCAGCAGAGGCTGGGGGTGCACAAGAAGCTGGGAGGGGACACGGCAAGGACAGCTGACCCAAACGAGTATTCCTTACCATATTATGTCATGTCCAGTATATAAACTGGGGGGAGCTGGCTGGAGGACACTGTGGTTCAGGCATCGGCTGGGCATCAGTCAGCGGGTGGTGAGCAATTGTGTTGTGCATAACTTGTTTTGTATATTCTATTATTATTATTAATTAATTATTATTATTATTTTCCCTTCCTTTTCTGTTCTATTAAACTGTCTTTATCTCAACCCACTAGTTTTACTTTTTTTTTTTTTTTCTGGTTCTCTTCCCCCATCCCACTGTGGGGGGGGAGTGAGTGAGCGGCTGCGTGCTGCTTAACTGTCGGCTAGAGTTAAAGCACGACACCAACACGTGTCCTCCTCAATGTGTGACTGATTGAAATCCCTTTGACAAAGGGAGAAAAGGAGCAATTTCAGTTAAGGTGGACAGACAAACCAATTAGAGAGACTGGATCTGAACTCACAGTAATTTGTGGCCGTGTATTAATTTCTACACTTACTGCTGCGGCGTATCCTACTTCATTTTCCCCATCACACCAAGGAGCAAGTGTTGAGCGCGATTCTTTGCCTGCCCGACACTGGGCAGCGAAGGCACCATGTCTCAGCCCCGGGGGGGTGCGAGGGCAGCAGCAGCGAGCCTTCCCCGGGAACTTGCTTGCTGGGGGACCCTTGGCACAGTCACTGGTCATACCGTGTGCGGGGCTAGCGTCCAGCTGACCTCTGCCGAGGTGGTATGTCTTCATAAAACGCGGTGGGTTTCAGCAGCGCAGTGTTGGACCGTGCAGGAGTGCATGCGTTTTGCAGTCCGCTGCTCTGCTTGGTGGAAGCTGCTTAGCGGCAGGTTACAACTTGGGATTTGAAGTTTAATTCAAGAAATCAAAAGAGACTCGGGGGAGGGGGGAATGTACTAATGTGAGATTATTACATGTTGTTGAACATCGAGCAAGACTTGAGTTAGAAAAGGTGTTACAACAGCTCAAAAAATGGCTTATCAGTATTTTTCTAAATTAGAGAAGAAATTGCAAATTTTCCCCAGGTGACATTTAATTTACATATGAAATAATAAATTCAAAGTTTACTCATCTCTTATTCCGTAAACCAAGGTGCGATGCCTTGGTCGCGTTTGGCTTTGTTCTGATTGTATTAACGAACTTGTTGCCAGTGTACAAGCGGTCAGAAACCTCCCTGGCCCACGTGGAGCTGCCACCCTGGGGCAGGAGAATTTGCTTGGAAGGGGAATTCAAAGTGAGACATTCGTGGGGCTAAAAGATTGAACGCCTATATAGAGGTGCTATGTTATCTATAGGTTTATATGCAAATCAAAATGCCCTATTTTCACCCAGCTGAAATGACGGTATTTTTTTTTAGCCTTTCGTGTAGTATGTAGTAACAGATTGCCTGTAGGAAAAACTATCAGTGTTGTGATGTGAAAGCAGTCTCTCACGTTAATCCAGACTGATCTATATGGATTAATGTATTGATTTTAGCCTTAGATAACGGGAGAGTTTCTTGCAGAGGTGATGAGTATGAAGAGACAGACAGAAGCTGGTGATGCAAAGGTTTTATGTTCAGTTTGTTAAAACTCATTACGGTCTTTCTTGCATAATCTGGCATTATGCAATTTCATTAAAAAGAAAAGTTGAGTATATCTAAGGGTGGTTCCTATAACTACTGAATTTCTTTGAAAACTCAATTAAGAAGCCATCTGGCCTAGGAATTTTATTGACCTGTCACTGGCTAATTATGTTGAAAATGTAATCTTTTATGATTATCATTAGTAACTGCCCAGTGCTTTGAAAAAAACTTTTTGTCTCCCAAGTGTTGCCGTCTTTAAATTTCAGAAAGTAATGAGGGGAATGTTTTTATAGCATTAGAGGAAATGTTCTCTTAAGAGTGAAATCTAATATATTATAAATACAATTGAAATGCACAGCAGTCAGGAAATGTGAAAGCTTGTTTCTAGAGCCCTAATTCAGAAAACACATGGAAGGGCTTGAATATGCATGTCCTTTCCCATAGAAATATCTTGAGATCACAGGATTTGGGGTCGGTACTTTCTGTGCTCCAGCAGACGGGGATGTCTTGTGTCCTGCCGTGTGCTTCACCTCTCGGTGTCCCTTCTTCACACAGAGCGTGTCCAAGATTGTGCAGGTGTCTGCAGGCTAGAAATGAAGCCAAACCTGCAGACCAGTATTTTTGAGAAGAATACTGTTGCACTGTGGTTGTCGTCTTGGTTTTGTTTTGTGTCTGCACGCTGCTGGTGCTTCCCCTGAGCTTCCAGCCCCTGGCCCGCTGAGCGGCACCGGCTATGTGAGCATTGGCTGATCAGCTTGAAGAAGCCTTGCTTGGGAATAATGAATCTACGTGTGAAGTATGAATGGAAATTCATGGTATTCTGAATTTTAGGTGACGGCTAGGAGATGCCTAGCCTCCCTGTTTGGCTGGAGCAGCAGCTGGGGATACTGGAGGGACGTGCCACCACCCTTCTCCTGCTCCCTGATCTGGGTTGTGTCTGTGTGAGCTTCAAACACCCCTTTGGGTTGTAGCCTAAACATGTGTATTAAATCCTGCCCGAGGAGGGGGTGAAACCCCTCTCATGTCCCGGAGGTGGAGAACCTAGGCATAAGACTCCCTGCCCACCCCACGCATCCCACCTAGGCAGTGCTGCTGGGCCAGTACAGAGGATTTTGGCTTCAGGCAGGCTGAGTCACGAGGAGATTGCGCTTCCTCGCTGGGACACCCTCCAGAAAGCTCCATTCTCCCTTTTGCTCCTTTGGCTCTGGTGATTTTCCATCCTGCTCTCGCATGCCATGAAGAGTTCCTCCATCATCTTGCTTTTAACTATGGATAGTACGCCAATGGTCTTGGGTGTAAACCAATTAAATTAAGTTACATTCTGGTGGGTATTAGGGCATATCACTTTTGTTCCCCTGAAGCATCTCGCAACACTTGCCAGCGGACGACAGCTCCTTCCTCCCCGGGGATTTTTCTCTGCCTGTCTTGCGCAGAGAGCTTCCCGTGGCATCGTTTTAAATGGGATATTTCCATTTTGGAGGCATATCGATATGAGGCAGCTGATAACCATCACTGCAGACCCTGGGACGAGCTGGGCGACCGGGGAGGCTTTTATGTCGGGTCCTCCACAAACAGGTGGATTGCGGCAAATTATTAAGTACTGTAAGGACTCCAGGAAAAAAGTTTTGCGTTGCACTTACCCTTATCAGGACAGACACTTCTTCTGTATGCGCAATAATTTATCAAAGGAAGGTACTGTGCTAATTTAGTATCATTTGGTAAACCCGTGTTGCCTTATGCCCTGTTTTCCAGCCTTTCTTGCTTTTTAAAATCTCTTCTGAAGTCTCATGTATGTTTGAGGTCAGACTAACAGGTCCCAATCTTTTTCCCTTCATGGCTTAGATATAAATGATGCATTTGGAATTCTTTAATGAAATATGTAAAACCTCATTTTATCAGATAACAGTATGAGGTGCTGAGTTCTGGGCTTGTTTTAGGATATATTGGATTAAAAAAATGTTTACCTAGTAATGACTTATTATCCACTGGAGTCCTTTAATATGAATTGCTATTACCAAAGAAGTACTATTTTATCTGGGTTTACAGTTAGCCTTCCTCCATTGGCTTCTTAGTGCAGCTAATTTAGCAAAATTGCATTTAAATGAGTCCCTGATGAGAGACCCAGAGTTCACATTTTTCTTTTAATAGACATGTTAGTCTTCCTGCATGCTAAAATTCCATAAATGGCTCTTTACTCTTC
Source organism: Pandion haliaetus (assembly GCA_013401275.1). Classification (NCBI taxonomy): domain Eukaryota; kingdom Metazoa; phylum Chordata; class Aves; order Accipitriformes; family Pandionidae; genus Pandion; species Pandion haliaetus. Next base: position 188,343 of record VYZV01038096.1, on the reverse strand, counting down.
ACATGTGAGACAGCTATTATATATCAGCCAGTGCATTATATTCCCAGCCTCACCTTGGGGAATTACCGAGTAGTCATGGCTCTTCTTTGAGCTGAAAGACAGGCTTTTTAAATGGGATGATTTATATTTATATAGTGGTTGGTGCCCTTTATCAGAGAAGTCTTGGAAAAAAGCTGCTTTCGACAAAGTTAATTTCAAAAAATAAATTCATTCAATACAAATAAGATTACGTTTTTCTTCAGGCTGAAGCCTTTGAAAGTTAAATTGTTTTAATTTTGGGCTTGCTGTTGGCAGCCTGCTACACAGTCCTGTGAAATCCCCCCAGTTGATGTGTGAAATACTTTAGCTGGTGAAAATATCGGGATGATGCAGCGATTCTCTCCTCCTCGACCTCAGTTTGACTTCTGCGAAAGTACCTTTCTGGCTAGAGATGAAAAGACACGTGAGCGTAGTGCGTAAATGTGTGCTTTCCCTTTAGGCAGGGTAGCTGTAGGTAGAAAAGCCAGCTAGAATAAAAGGAATGAAGCCACAAAGTCCTCTGCAGGGTTTTGCACCGTTTCATGTGGAAGAGGAGCACCAGCTCTGCAGGCGTGCCAGTCTGTGGCAGCTCCGCTCCTGCTTCAGTAGCAGAAGTTGTAAGTCCAGTGGAATTATTCCTTTTATTCCTGCCTGACCAGTGGGAATCTGCAGCTGCTTTTTGGTGCTGGGAGGAAAAACCCCTTGCTTTTCTCCACCCGTGGCCATTTAAGCTGGATTCTGTGCTTTGCAGGGTACAATGTTTCCTGTGAGTTTAGTGCAGCGGTCACAGCGTGAACCCAAAGTCGGTTCCTGAACCGGGCCCGCGTGTGCTGCAGGAACCAGCCTTTACTGCAGTATTCTTAACTCTCTGTTCTTAGGATGAGCAAGGAGAACACGTTTTGGTCCTAATTACGCAGGTGCAGGTCCTGCATTGCCTGCAGCTGTCTATAGAAACATGTGGAGGAATTTACCTTTTATACGTGAAGAAAAAAATAGTAGAGCAGTTGGATCCTGTGCAAGAGAAGAGGGGCTTTGCATCCTTACAGGACTTGCTTTTTTCAGATGGTCCTTGGCAGAGGCAAAATGAGCTAAAAGTGGCAGATTTTTTTTTTTTTTAATTTTCTATCTGAAGTAGCTTACGTTGAATTTAGTAAAAAAAAAAAAAATTATGTTAATGAAGTGTCATTTTCTTACTTGTGACTACAACATCTGTGCTATTGATTTTGCAAGCCTGTCTGCAAAGTTCTCGTTTAAGGCAAGGCGCGCTCTATTCTGTAACATTTGCAAATTGAGGGGTTTTTCTTGCCCCAGAAGCTGTGTTTCTGATGCAGGGGAGAAGGGTCACCAGGGGAGGATGGACGAGAGATGCTGGTAGGTAATGGTGATGTGGGATGCTTGGGGCTGGGCAGGAGACAAGCCTGTCCCCCTTCCTCGCACCACGGACGTGCTTCCCACAAAATCTGAGCCTTGCAATGGGAGTCTCACATCAGCACATCAGTTGTGGGAAGCGGCGCCCGAGTCCTTCGTCATTTGAAAAATGCACGTGAAGGCACAGTGTGGGTACAAATGGTACGTTTTTGTTTAAATTAATTTTATTCCTAACACGAATGCCGTATTTCATATAGGTCAGTAGTGTCAGGTCCCCCCGTACCTCAGTGTCACCTGAGCAGTCTCCTGAGGAGAAAATGGTTAAATTGACCCTGTAATGTCGAAACCTCTCGGGCAGCCGGTAGAACTGCAGCAAATGTTTTGGCTGCTGTTCCTTGGCCAGAAAAAAAGGGAGGTGTGGATCAAGGGAAGTATTTTATGAATTCCTATGAATTTTGGTTAAATGCTTCTGGTTGGGAAAAATTCTACGCAAAAAAGTTTCATTTTGATATTTCAAAGGAAAACGTTGGGTTTGGTGGGTTTTTTTTCCTATTCCAAATTGCTTTATTTCTAGTGTAACCATCCTGTACATTAAGTGCTGGTATTGATCACAGAGTTCTTGTGAACTGTGTTAAATTGGCTTTGGCAGATGCTGATGTCTCTCTAGTATTTTATGAATTCCTATGAATTTTGGTTAAATGCTTCTGGTTGGGAAAAATTCTACGCAAAAAAGTTTCATTTTGATATTTCAAAGGAAAACGTTGGGTTTGGTGGGTTTTTTTTCCTATTCCAAATTGCTTTATTTCTAGTGTAACCATCCTGTACATTAAGTGCTGGTATTGATCACAGAGTTCTTGTGAACTGTGTTAAATTGGCTTTGGCAGATGCTGATGTCTCTCTAAAAAAAAAAAAAAAAAGAAAATATGGCAACATCCTGCTGCAAAGAGGGACGTTGCTCGTTGCTGGCATTGCCTTTCCTGCCCGGTGGATTTCTGTGACAGCCTCCAGTGGCCCCTTACGGTTTAGCTACGTGTTGCCACCAGGACAATTTGTTTGCAAAGCTGGTGCCCGCTGCTGCGCCGACGTCGAGATCTTTGCTGAACGACAGAGCTGCCGCCGATTCCCGCAGTGCGCAGGGTCCCGTTTGCAGTGTATGAGCTCTGCTACTTGCCATGTGCTCTAGGGAATGCAGATAAATCTCCCCCCAGCTCCTTATTTTTGGGGCGTTTCCTATGTGTCTTGCATACCGTGATGGCAGCAGAGCTCCTTGTGGTGTGCCTTTCGGTGGAGGCTCCCCGTCGATGCCATCCAGGCTCCTGCAGCAGCGCATCAGTCAGGTCCAGGCGCAATTAGTGATAATCCAAGGTTTTACTTTGTTTAGACTGATGCAATCTTTTAAATTTTATAAATCAGAAGAGACCATTTATCTTATTCCCCAGGCACCACTAATGACTAATTAAAAACCATAATTAACTGGAGCAAAACCATGAGAAATTGCAAGGCAGCAGAAATGCAGCTCCCAGCCCCCTGGAAGAGCATCTCCCCCCGCACTTGCACCCTGAGGGCTGGCCTGAGAAGGGGGCTGACATGGGCAATGTAATGACTTTTTTTTAACCATTTGCTCTCCAGCAGAAAGGTTTAGTATATAAATAAGATGATTAATTTTTCTAGGTGAATTTTGGCTCAGAATTCGGAAAGGATGATGGACTTCAGTTGGTATTACTAAAGCAACAGAGCCAGTGAGCAGACCTGCCCTAAACAGCAATGGATACCTACACGTGTAGACAGTGATGTATATACTCAGTTATTCAACGGCTTTGTCTCTCAACAGCAGCCAAGACCCCAAAACTTTTTATTAATGTGACACTAGCATTTACCCACACATAAGGTGTCACGGTCCCTTGCAAAGCTTTGGGGTTTCAGCTGGCTGTAATCCCAGTACTCCTGAAGGTACAGGCTGGAAGGGATGTTTTAAAGAACTGAAATTGTGTCGGTAGGAAACAGGATGATATTTTGAATTTTTTCCATTCATTCCTACTTCAGACTGACATGCGATGGCTGGATTTCGTCTAAGCTCTACGGGAGTCAGTCAGGATTGCGCTTTCAACGATCAAGGGCATCTCGCCGAGCAGCCTATGGAAAGGCAAATGTCATACTTTCCAAGTGGTTCCACTTGTCTTGCACAGTGCAAGGACATTCAAAATAAACATTTTTGAGATAAATGCATTTCTAAAATATATCATTCACTCAAAGTACTGTTGATCATTGCTCTGGGAAGCCTCTTGGATGAGAAGAATATGCACTGTGAAGCTTTAAATACAGCAGCATTCACAATAAAATCAGAAAGGGGACGTATAGCTGAATTAGGTCTTGGGGAGGCTAGTTAATTACAAATGATAGCTAATAAAAGGGGTAGGAATGACAGCAGTGGTTTCAAGGAGAAATTAACGTGAGTCTGCCTTATTTCTGCTGCTTTGCCTAGGCAGGCTGGGCTTTGCACCACACGGCTCTGCTCTGGGATTGTAAGGGGGCGGTTGTGCTACAGATTTGTTGGGTTTAGAAAGGAGATGTTGAAAATGTACCATTATTTCAAAAAATGTGGGGACTATAGCTGGACCAATAAATATATAGCAGACTGAACCAGGAGCAGTATCGGGGGAAAGGACTTCTAAATTAACCATGGTATTAGAAAAATAATTAAGCAGTATTTACTTACAATTATATCCAATAACTTTTTTTATGCTGTGATTAATTAAATTCTAAGATTTCCTCATAGTGTCTGCATATATTAAACATGGAAATTAATTTTCTCCAACAACTCATTAAGCTCCTGAAATTCTGTGGATTCCACTTTAATCAGTTATTCTTTACTTTGCATTGTAAATCTTTACATGCACATCAATCAGTCTGAGCACCCAAACAGAGCCGGTGGGGAGCTGCAAATTATGGCCGAAGCCGCTTACCTGTGCTTTTATGTAGTAAATTCTGGCTCTGTGTCTTTGGAGAAAATAAAACCAGTTCCCACTTTAGCCATTAAAATTTTTTTTGAACATGGGGTTTTAGTAATCTACCAGGTAGGACTGAAGGGGGAATTTCACACCACCAAAATTTCACACCACCACTGAAGTTACCTGCTGATGTAGATGGGAGCAGGCAAAGACATCTCCCGGTGCTTTCACGTCTAAATCCAGTATTTGGCAGGCGTTTCTATATGGAGTGGTTTTATTTTAAAATAATTGTTTAATCATAAAATTTTAAGTAGGTAAATTCTCTGTTTTCATCCAGACAGGGAAATCTGAAGCAAAATCTAAGGTCTGAAAGCAGTGAGTCCTGGGGCAGCTGGGACTGGGGCTCTGCAGCCCGGGCACATCGCATCCTATCAGAAAAGGTGGGTTTTTGTCTGTACTGCTCGGTCCCCTCCATCGCTTTCCCCTGGCAAAATGGGAGATGATACTCGCCTCTTCATGGATGCTAGGAAATTGCATTTTCCAGGCTTAAAATGAAACCAGCCTTTCTGAAGGGAGTTAGAGATTCATACAGATACCCCCGTGTGATAACGCTGCAGCGAACAGCATCCAGGATTCGTTTTCTGTTGGATAAATATGTCTGGAAGAGACTGAGTGTGGGCAGGATGAGACAACTTCTGCTTAGTACAATATTTGAATTGGACAGTTCAATAATTGCATTCTTAAACATATTAAAGTCTGTTTCTTGAAATTTGGCGAAGGCTGTTAGAGCTGTCCAGTAGCTTTTGTTTGGCTGTAGTATCTAAGAGTTGAAATCCCAAACAGATACAGTGCTAAGAGACTGCTGAAAATTTCCAGCAAGTGTTTCCACGCTAATTAGCTCCCCAGAGGTATGAGATTTGAGCAGAGGGAGCCAGCTTTGCTCTTCTTTTCCATTGGCATTCAGGGAGTGTAGAGCTTAAAATCTCAAGCCATAGCTGATTGCCATAAATGATTAATATGCTATTTATAGGATACAATTTCTTCAGTATACAGTAAGTGCATTTTAGCTAGCCTTTCAAGGCTCTTAAAACCAGATTACAGTGAAAGACTGCTTCTTAGGTCCAGTGCTGGTCAAAAGCCTGAAACAATTCAACACACAGCCTCACAGGCTTGTGAAGATGTATTGACACAGCATATACGAGACGTGTCCTGTCTGATGTTGTCAAGGACAGACCTTACAAATCCCTTTTTCTGTGATAGGTGACAGATTGTCCCGGCTGCGGCTCAGGAGGGGTTGCCTGTACCTCAGACATGCCCTGGAGAAGAGGTGTGAGATGCGCCCGGATCTTGGCCCGAGAGCTGGGGATGTCGAGGAGCATCCTGCTCCAGCTGGACCGCCCTGCCCCGGCAGCGAGGGCCGAAGCACCACGGCTTGTGAAACGCAAGGGAAATGCAGTTAACTTCAGCAGATGGGAACTGCTTCTTTGGAAAAAGCTGGTTAAACCATATTGTCCCTAGCTAAGTTATGTGTATACGCATGTGTTACTGGATATATATTTAGCACTAGCTCTCTAGACCACATTGCGTATCTCTTACCCGACTAATTAGTTGGGTGAAAAAAAAATATTCCTTTAGCTTTGATGATTTAATTCCTGGGTTTAAGGCTATTTACAAGAGGGTTCACGGGCAGTTTGGGGTGAGACACAGGAATGCAGGAGCTCCTGGGCTTTGGCTGACTGGCTGTCTTAAAATCTGCTAGCTGGGCAGAGAGCCCTCATCATTTAAAGAAGCAAAGAGGAATTAAGCAGATTGGACACCAGCAACTTGCGCAGACCCTCGCTGTCACAGCTATAGCTGTTTGCATCCTTCCTGCTCTACCAGGCACCAAGCAGGAACCAGCTCTTGTGCCTTTCCATCTGCTGTCCCGAGGCCATCCATCAAACTCTTGCCGTGGCTGTGCTGCTGGGCCGTCAGCTCTCGGGAGCATGGGGAAGGGCAACCATGGCTCCTGGGGAGAGCAGAGAGGGTTTTCCTGTGTGGAGAGGTGAGGAAGAGGGGCTGAAGCACAGGACACCAAGTAACTTCATGGACAACCGGGTTTTGGAGGCCTGAAGAAGCACCAGGGGTTGATTTTTCTCCTCTTGGCATCAGCCTTGGGAATAAACCGAGGAATGTACTGCCCAATGTGAGAACCGTCAATCTTTCCAGCTTTATTTTGTGCTCAAAAATCAGGGTTTCTGGCTGAGAGCAGACACACTTGTACCTTTTGTGTGGCATGGTGGGCGGCAATCGTGCAGCCTGCTGGGGAGTCTTTCATGGTGCCTTGCTGTGGCTTGCAAACTTTCTTGGAAAAGGCTTAGAGAGGTCATATTTGAGCTGGATTTTCTCGTGGTGTTTTGGTTTGTTTTGTTTTGCTTTTTTACTCGGGGTATAATGTGGCAAGCTTAACTCTTGCAAGGCATCATCTGCAGCATCTGGACAATGTTTTGCCCCCATGGTGACTGCAGAGCAGAGAAAATCCATCAGCTTTCTCAGTAATTCTGTTCATTCCTCCTTTAAACAAACCAGGTGTTAAAAAAATCCTCATCTTTGCAGCGGCTGTCAAACAGCCATGCTCAGGCTTCGTTTGCAGGAATAGGTGACTGTTTATTTCCTAATTCACACAGTTGATTATGAAATCAAAAACGCTCTTAAAAACTAGATTTGCTGTAGATAGAAGGGAGAGCTATTGCTGCCCTGCATGGACGGTGGTCACCTTACCTGCAAGGGGCTCGGAGTGTGCAAAAGCCCCTGGGACCCCCAGGCAGGGCTGGCGGGAGGGCACGGGGAGGGGAGGCAGTTCGTCCTGCATCTGATGGAGCTGATGTGTTCGTAGAAGATAGATCCTCCTTGCCTGAGCTATAATTAGCTGACTCTGAATTATATTAAACCGCAGTTAATTTTAATTTCTGATAAAAATTGGATAATAAAAATCGGATCTTTTTCTAATGGTGCCTTATTATCTTACAGATAGAGTAATTCAGCTTATTAATTATTCCATGATACCCAGGGCTTCCTTTCTTTGAGAAGAAAATCCACGTTTCTTTTCTTCTGTAATCTTGCCTAGGACAGATTAGTAGAAGTTGCCACCATAGGTCTTGGGTAACTGTATTTTGCTGCAAAGTCTGATTGGGGATCCCTCTCTCGGAGGGGCAGCAGCCTGCGGCCATGGGGTGTGCAAGGTCTGCCAGGAGCATGTGGGTGCTGCGATGGGGTCATGACAGCCCAATCCCGGGGACAGGGAGGACCCATTGGCCCCACTGGTCCCAGCCTCAGGCAGGTGCCAATGCACCCAGTTCAGGTCCTACATCTGGAGGAAGAAGCAACAAGCATCATCAGCTGCATAAAATTTTGGGGCTGATGTCCAGGCAAAAGCTTGCTTCCACAACGAGCCACCCAGTTTTATCACGGAGGGGATGGAGGAAAGTCCTTTTCCCTCTCTGCACGTGGATTTGTGCACGACGTGGCTCATCCGCGGTAGGCAGATGGTTGCAAGATTACTGTTTACTTTGCTATTTCATTTTTCTCCTGATTTTTTTTTATTTTAGTGTGTGAAAAAGTGATTATGAACAAAATTTGGTTAAACCCCAGACCCTTCTAACAGGGTGTGTAAAACTGAGCTGACTGTAGGGCGGCAGGCATGGGGGTAAGCGCGGGTGGGTCAGGGCAGCTGCAGCTCTGCCAAAGACCTTGTTTCTCTCTTTTCTGCATAGGTAAATGATAGAAATGACACCCGGGATCTTGATAAAGCACTTGGCTCAAAGAGCAACTTTCTAGTCGTCTTGTTATTTGAGGGAAAAAATAAATTTTTCTCTAACCAATATTACCCAGATTAGATAAGCACCTTTTTATAGCCATAACTTCAGTGTTATTATAAAAAATAAGCATGCCTGGAAATCAAAATGTGAACCAAAGACTGAATTTGGAAATGCTGTCACTGGTGCTAAGGACGCTGGGGGGGGGGTTGCAACATCCCTGGGGTGTCCTGGGGAAAGGGGGTCCAGTGCTCCCCTCCACAGCGCTCCCCCGAGCCCCTGGTACCAGCCGACCGTAACTTTTTGGCCCTGGAACTGGGTTTTGACAGCATGGGAGAAGTGCAAATGACTCATTTTCAGTTGTTATTTATATAAATTATACTATATAAATTTATATAAATGCTATTGCTCTCTGCAAAACTGCTCAAAGAAGGGAGGCAGAGTTTTTCAGTCAATCATCTGCTATTATAAATGGAAAGGAACTTTGTGAAGCCTCTAAAGGCAGAAATCCAATGCTCTCAGAAAAAAAACCTTGGGCTCACAGAAAGGCTGTGTAACAGAGGCCTGAAAGCCGTTTCAGGCCAAGGTGTTTTGAGTTCTGTCTTTGCTGCGAGGAAAATAATTGCGTGTCAAGCTAAATGGAGAAGTGCTGGAGCTGGAAGTTACAGCTGTGCTGGCATGGTTGTTGGGACACACTGGTTAAGAGAAGTGATGTGCACAGCAGGCTGTCAGACAGCAAATAGAAAAACAGCAAAAAAACCCCCAACCTCAAATGACATTAGCTCCGAGCAAAACATGCTTCATCAGCTCGGCAACTTTCATTACTTATTGGTAATGATCTCTCTTCAGTCACAGGGAGACAGAGGACAAATTAAAAAAAAAAAATCTACTGAGCATGTTATACATTTCAGACTTTCGGTGCAATACGTAATTTAGACAGAATCCAGCTCAGGAAAATCCCTTTATAGCTAATATTCACACACTGGCTCTCAGCTACCGCTCTTTCCTCTGCCCAGCCCCTCGGAGCCCGTAGTTCTAACAGGTTACGACAGCTTCAGCATCTTCCCAGTCAAAAAAGTGCATGTTTCTTTTCATATGCCAAAATCTTTGACAGAAATGGGTATTCTAAATGCGCAAATGTAGCAACAGGGAATGTTGCTGAGGACAGGATACTTTTCAAGTATTGACTCTTGTTCATCACGAGGCGATGCTGGGTCTGCGTGCCTGAATCTGGGATGTCAGAGACCGCACGTGGAAAAGTCTTGTGGTGCAAAGCAGTAACTTTGTGAGTTAGCTTTGCAAAATCCAGAGCTGTTTGTGCTGGGACAGCTTTTGTCCCTGGCTCTCCCCCAGGTGTGGAGCTGTCATTTTGGGGGAGGATGCTTTAAAATTGATGGACTCTTGCACAAAACCCAGGAATATTTTCCCATGGTGTAATTACTTCTCAGGTTAAATCCTGCAAGTGGTAGGAGTTTCTTTTTAATCTCAATCCTTAGAAGGGACCGTTGATCATCTGGTCTGACCTTTTCTTCATCACAGCCATTAAACCTCACCAGGTGCCTCTGTATTGAGCCCACAGACATGAGTTAGACCAAAGTGTTTCAATCCTTGAAAAATTCACTGTACCGCAGGAGCATGAGGCACCGGTGGAGGCAGGGAACTGGTGGAATAAGATATATGATCCTACCTTTCCCAGGTCTCCCAGGTTTCACTTCCTCTGTGCAACCAGAGATTTCATCCATTTTTATAGCCCTGATGCATTTTCTTAATTTTTGGCGAGGCTGCTTGATAGATGGTGAAACTGGCTGCTTCAGTCTTTAGGTCCTTTCCTCCCACGGCAGCAAGAAGGGTTGGGGGCAACTGCTGGTGCTACATGGGGGAAATCAGGGAGAGTGTGAGTAAGCAAGTGCAGCTCTTGCTTATGGTTAGGGTCGGGAAATTAAAATAGGATGCGGGAAGTGTGATGCAAGTCAATGCTGCCGGTGAAAATACTTCTCAGGTGATTGTTAAATGAAGATGCATGGAAAAGCAAACTTACCACAAAAAATATTCCAATGAAAGATGGGTTAAATTCAGGGAATTCCAAACTGAAAAAAAGAATCTGCAGAGAAACTTAGGGAAACATGGAGAAGAAAGTGCCTGTAAATGAGAGCATGGAGGAATTGTTAGAAAGTCAGCATGGATTCACATTAAAAAATAGAAACCCAAGCAGGTGTGAAAAGCCAGACGCTGTCCCCTGCCTGCCCGGCCGTCCCCATCTCAGGGGCCTGTTCCCAGGGCAGGTGCTGCCGGTACCTTTCTCTTCAGTATTGATTTATTAATAAATAAGGGAGCGGGGCTTTGCTGCTGCTTTGCGTGCAAGTGAAAGCAGGCTTGCTCTAAATTCAAGCACTGCAAGCTCGGTCTGGCCTTGGGAATTCAAACTTTGTTCTCCTTCCTACTTGCTGCCAGCAATAAGAGCCCCTGCTGAGAAGCCGGCGGGTGCCTGTGCTGGTGGACGAGGCAGGCGAGGAGGCAGCTCGCCCTGCTACAGCATCCCGGGCTCTGCCCCGAACCCATCCGACCCAGGATCCTGCTGGGAGAAGTAGCCTGGATTTGAACCAGGTTTCAGCCATCCCACCGATGCGCCGTCTGCCTCCACAGCAATTTTCTGTTTCCTACGTGCGTGTTGTCAGCCTGCGGTTTGCTTGGTAATTTCGGTCCAACTTAGAGGCAGAAAAAGCAATCAGCGCCGTGATCAAAGTGGGGTTTGCCAACAGGTTTAGACAAAGCGTCCAGTATCAACTTGAACACGATGGTACACGCAGTCTCCAAATCACCGCTTTTGCCTTCAACAGTAATAGTGCCTGGGCCAATTTCTTCACGGACTGAAATGCCTGACTCCCTACTTTGTTAGAGAAGCCCCCTTTAGCTTGTACCAATGATGCTGTTCAAAGACAGGTGATCTACCACTATAAATGCCCATATTCCCTGGTAAGAAATGCGGATTTGCAATGCAAACCAGAGAGTAAGTCTTAGCCAGAGTTTTCAGCTCGTATTTTGGGAGCTGTGTTGTGGTGGGTTGCTCAGCCACCACCAGGAAACCTGCTCCTTCCCAGCCCACCCATGGCATTGGCTTGGCTTCAGTGTGTGCATCCATGGGGAAGCAATGAGCTGAGATCCTGAGCAGGAGACCCAGGCAGCCCCGGGATCTGCAGCCTGCAGCAGGGCTGGAGGGTGACCGTGGATCTCCCCAGCCAGGAACGCTTTTGCTCGGAGGTCCCATCCAGCTGCAGCGTGCCACCGCCTTCGGAGGCAAAGGTTGAGCGCGTACGAGAGAAGAGAAATAGGATTATTTGACAAACGCCTTTGTGCTTATCTGGATGGCAGATGGATGTGGCCGGCGATTACCAAACGCAGCCGCGTTCCCAGCGCGGGGGGTGGTGGGGACAGCCCGGGCTCCGGCGGCCATACGGTGCCTTGCTGCAGTTGACATCGACACAGCTGGGCACAGCTGGTGCCTCTCGGCTGCTCCATCTGCAGGGCTGGAAATGAACACTGGAGATAAACCAAATGTTGTAGCGTCGCTGACATTAAGGAGGTTTCTGCTTCTAGATATCCAAAAATAGGCGGCAAATATTTTGCTCTTTGTCATGGAGCTCTTCTGCCTTCCTTGGCATCGCCTTCTGTGTCACTAATGAATTCTTGTTTGTTTGTTACTGTTTGGTTTTCTTCCCACAGAGGACTGATTTATTAATAGGAAGAAAACAAGCAATAAAGAATCCCTCCAGTTATTTAGCTTAGCTTGACTTCTTACTCTTCTTTGTTAGCTAAATTAAAAGCAATCCAAATCTACAGGAACCTTACTTCTAATTTGGAGAGCTGTAATTATTAGGAGCTATATTTACCAAGACACTGTCTGAACTTGTAACCAGATTTTAAATGAGTGCATTATCAGGGTAGGGAATAAAAGAAGCTGAATTCGGTTACGCAGTTTAACCCACACTGTGTGGAGCCTCCTTTTCCCTTTTCATGCCAAGAAAGTGTTTATTTACAAATTTTTCATGAGTTGACATTCACTTTGCATACACGGCTGCAATATATCTAAACACAGCAGACTGCACATCCCTGAGATGTGCTGGAGCCAGGGTTCAGTGCAAAAGACCCAAATTAACCATATTGACTATTAGCATTTAAAACCACGACTTTTTGCATTTTACACAAATTCAGCTTTAAACACTTTCTTAGTGATCATGGTTGCTTATGCCTCACGGAGGCTTTTGACCTACGAAAAATTTGCAGCTAGCAATATTTCTTGCTCATCATTTCAACTATGGACTTGTTTATTTTCCTTCTGTTGCCTGAAAATGTATAAATGTTTGGACAAGTTTAGTTTCAGTGTGCTGACACTTTTGCCACATGCTTGGAAACATCTGAATTATCTCTGTAAAATGTATTTTAGCTTCCTGGCAGTACTAGAAAAAAACCTAAACAAATTTGTTTATGTGCCTAAAGAGCATTATAAAAGCCTGTGAATCCACTTTGATACTAACAGGAATTTGAGTTGCCACTGTACCTCTGTGCTGGGTTTAATAAAATTCACAGCAAATAACCGATGGAATGAGCCATTGAAGGTTGTGCTGGCACTTTGGCTTATATATATATATATATATATATATATGTTTGCGCGTGTGTGTCTATACCTACCACGCTATTTAATTTTTGATCCAGCATTGTTCCTAGTTGAGCCTTGTAAAATGAGCTGAGCTGCACCCTGCACATCTTTGCAGAACGATTAGAGCGGGATCCAAATCCGCCTGTAAATTCAAGTTTCCCTTCATTTCCATCGCTATACGTCTCTGAATGACAGCAAATTCATTCCTGCGCTGGAGACTTGCCAGAAGTTTCTCATCTCGCTGTCTGTGGGCTGCTCGCTCCCGCTCTGGCTCTTTTTTTTTTTTTTTTTTTTTGGGGTTTTTTTGTTCCNNNAGGTTTTTCTGATGCCTATAGAGTGAGCTCAACTCAAAGGTTTGCAGCTTCGCTCTCGTCTGCTATTCTGTAGGAGCCAGCCTGGGCGCCGGTACAGTCAGGAGTAGTGTGTGAACGTCGGATTTCTGCCTTGTTTCCCTGCAGGTGACTCGGAAACTTCACAATGCGGCTGGTAATGTATTTCATTTTCTAAATACATACTTAAGCGGTCCTCTTGTGCAGCTTTGTCAGCTTTTGGATAGACTGGCTTTCTTAGAACTAATTAAATGAAGACATGTCGGGGGGGTGGCGGATGCCTACTGGGACATGGATGCTGTTTGTTTTACTCGCCAGCCAGAGATGTACAAGCAGATTTCCTCAAGGAATCTTAAATCAAGCAGCACTTTTTCCTTTAGATGAGGAGGCTTGAACAAATATAGATTAGCAGATGCGATTCCTAACGTGCACAGGCAGAGCTGCAGTAAGTTTATTAGGGAAACCAAAATTTAAGGCTGTCTTACGTTGTAGGCTCAGAAAGGAGAGAATCGCCTTCGTGCGCTAACAATTTAAAACAGTGTTTGCTAAAGATGCCTGAGGATTTGGAGGGCTCTGCTGAGCAGTGGTCATGCTGCTGTGGCAGAATTTCTCTAGGTTTAACTGCCCTTTTCTTTTTGCTCTGCAATTATTGGAAAAAAATGAGGCTACGGTTCATGGGGTAACCCTACAGGGCTTTTCAGCTTCGGTATTCAGCAGGCATTTCAGCTCCTCTAAATACAAGCCCTTGAATAGTAAGCAGATCAATGTAGGGCTCCTGTAGCCAAGAGTTCAGCTGTTTGTCAACATGTAAAATCTCATAGCTTTTGTCGGGTGCAGTACAGGCAGCTCGCTAGATTCCTATGAAGTCATCCAGGAAACGCTGTGGGGACCAGTCCTGGCTCTGACAATGGTTGAAGGACTGAAGTAGTTATTCTCAGANTTTTTTTTTTTTTTTTTTTGCCATTCCTAACATAGTAGTTGTGATAGGCAGAGATTTAGTTTGGAGGGGATAGTTGTATGTATTTAGCATCAAAGCTCTTTTTAAGAGCAAATTCTGTCTGTCTGCCTTTAGCAATACTTCCCTCAAGACTAGCTTACGCAGTGTGTTATCTTTACACCTGATGCTAAACTGTACATCAGCTCGGTACAGGGCAGAAATAGCCCACGAGGCTTTTTCATTTTCTTCTGCTTACAAACAGACCACTTAAATGTTGTATGCATCATTACAAAGCTATCCATCAGAAGGCAATGCATTGAAATGCCTATATGTAAACACCACAGGGTAAAAAATAAAACTAGGTGCTATTAACTCTGAAGGTATAGAGCAGACTAACGTGCTTCTGAGACAACACATGGGAGTTCAAGCTAATTGTGAGTGGTAGCTCAGGCATTTCCTGGTAAGGTTTCTGACGCAGCAGGTGAGGAGACATCCTGCACAGGCAATTCCTCACCGCGTGGCATCAGCTGCTTCTCTTAATTCAGTGGGAAAGGAGGAGGAGGCTTAACGTGTTGGTATTGATATTTCTGACATGGCATAGAAGATATGGCTCTTGGTTCTAGTGTGGGTGGATGTAAATAAGCAAATATTGAATTACCATTTCTCCAAAGCTAAAATTAATCTGAGCTTTTATGTTTTCCAGGACAACTTGTCAGACAATGTAAACTAATTTGCTAAATTGCACGGGGAAAAAAGAATGCATTAGGAATAACTAATTTACATAGAGCTGAATATATTTTGATTCCCTTTATTGCCTGTTTCAAGTTTTTCACCTTTCCGATAGGCTAGATAAGCTCTATAGGTAGTCTTATAAAGAAAAGAAATACATAAAGACTTTACCTTAGTAGTAAGATGCTGGGATTCACTTAATGTTCACAATGCAGCACTGTAAAGCTTCGTGCGTTGTGTCAAATACTTTTCTCACCTGCTTGCATTATGCGTTTCAAAGTACAGATACTATATGAGACCTTCACGTGCTTTAAATCTCTGGCCTCTTAAAACTCTGATTTTATGTTACATAAGGGTCCTGCAGGGTCTTACTCTTGCAGTTTGCGGCCTCATGTAATCTCAATAAAACCAAGGAGACTATTTATACACCCAAGGGCTATATCATCTGTTTTGCGTTTAAAAGCTTGTATAGACCTGAAATACAGAAATGAGATCAAGTGCAAGTAAAATGTTTCTACTTACAGTAATCCCCCTGGATGCCAAAGAAAATACAGTAATAAATGACTTATTGTTTGTAAGTATGTTCTCTGAAGGTGAAGTCTTATTGTTTCAGAATACCTGTGACTATTACACAGCCTTGTAGCTGTATGTAAGCTTCACAGTAAACCCAGTATTTAACACTTTTTACACCTGAAAAGCCTGCACTGTAGCATCCCAGAGCATTAGAAAGGCAGTGATTCAGGTGGATAAAAGTGTAGCCTCCAGGTGTTGTCCCAGGTGGCTGTGCTGTCCGCTGGGCAATGGGGGCTGTTACGTGTGTTCAAATACGCTCCTCTGTGACAGGTTGGATGAGTAAATACGGTGTGCAAAATCACCTGCAGCAACACTAGAGGTAAGACAAAAATTTCTCATGAAACAATGATGTCGTCAGGAGTTTAATTGGAGTGTGGTCATGAGACAGATGAAGTCAGCTCTGCTCTCCCCGGATTCAGCAGAAGCTGGATGTGGAGATATTTTCATCTGGCAAGGTCAGATCCTTCGAAGAGTATGTAATGTGATTTTGAGAAAAAAACAGTACTTGGGAAAATATCTCCTAGACAAGAGCAATGATCTGGTCTCTTCTTCAACGTCTCTACAAGAACAAGAGAGTCAACTGAGCTTAGAGAATACTTCATTTAAAGGTATGTCAAAAAAATGAAGGTAGACGTAGCCTAAAATTGTCCTCAGGAAAGCTGTGAATGATGATAAGTGGGTGTTGGTAGAACCAGGCTAACATGGTTTGTACGTAGACACTGAAATGGGCCATTAAATTGGACTAAACGATCCAGCCTGAGCTGTTAGGAGACAAAGTGGAAAGAAGCTCCCAGCCCATACGACTGGGTGCATGATGGATGTAAAAACACCTTGAAGCAAAAGGCTTCAAAGCGGAGGCAGCTACCTCTGGAGACAGGATTTGACCCCCAGCATCAACTGTAGCGATGCACCTCAGCTGTGGTCAGTCCTCCTGCCGGCCACGACGGCTCAGAGGAGCTGCTTCCTGGGAATATGCTAAAAGTGAAATACATATAATTTGGCTAAATAGGAAAGGATCAGGAACATAAAGCACTCACCAGTCTGAAACTCTGCAGTTTTGAAGGAAGGGAATTGCAAGGAATTATTTATTGTGGTAGGAAGAGATGTAATGAATAAGATGATAAAGGCATAGTTATGCTGAAAATAGGAATATTTTCCTGTTGTAGGGTCTTTTTAATAGTATGCAAAATAACCTCTACTGGAAGCCAAATGAAATTTTACTACTTAAGCACTGAAAAAGAGCTGTGACAAGCTCCATGCCCAAAAGAATACAGCACATATTGGATCAGGCAACTGGATTAATTTTTTCAAAATCTCTATTACCATTCTGTGGCAAAAGAAATTTGTAGTAAAACTTGGAGTTATTTTCAGAATTCAATGAGCTGTTTAAATAGGACTGTTAAATTATAAGTGTTTAAAACACCTATAAAATGTAGGTGTTCAACAGGACTATTAAATGCAAAGCACAGCTGAGGTGCATTTCAACATCAGCAATGCCATTCAATCTTTCTGGCAAGAAATTAGAACAATAAAACCAGGAGAACATGGTAAACTTCTCCAATAATTCTTGCCCAGGACTGAGAATATTATATCTGACGCTCTGTGCCAGCCAGCTGGATGTGGAGATTGGTGCAATCAACCCACCATGCCCAAATTTAACTGACATATCTGAAAACAGCTAAGCTACTTAAATGCAAAGACATTTGCAGGAAAGTGCTCCCGAGCCCTTTGCCTCTCTGAGGGGTGGCAGCGCGGTTGCCAGTCGTTTTATGGAATTACCCGAAAGTACTTGTAAAAACGCTTTGTAACATCGGTACAATTCGCAGCGGCACGAATCTACCGCTCCCACCGGCAAGAGATTTTGCTGAACATTCTCCACCCAAAGCTCCCCTTTGCACCCAGGCAAACAGCGCAGGAGGAAGAAGAAATTAAACGTGTTGGTGGTCCCAGGCACATTTTCCTCCCAGGAGGTTTAGTTTTTGCGGCAATTCAGAGGTTTTACAAAACACTCTCATCAGTGCATCAAGCTAAAACCCAGAAAGGCTTCTGCTCCAGGGTTTTCTGTTGTAATTACTCTTATTGCTGCACCTGAAATACCTGTAATTAGCCCCAGCCTGGCTGGCTGAGGGTGTAGGAAGCTGATTAGTGCTGTGCCAGCATCTCCAGCCCAGCCGGGTGGGAGCCAGCACTGTTCCCTTCCCTGGTCCCTCAGGTAAGAGCCAGTGCCTCCTGGAGCAGGGAGAGGGCAGGTTTGCCTTTCCGTTGCCAGCTGTTAGAGCCCTCCTTTGCCTTCTGTTTTGCTATCGTACTTGAGTGGTGGTGGGGAAAAACAGGTAAGAGAGTGTTATTCCTCTTCTCTTCTTGGAGGGGCTGGGGATGCGAGTGCTGCGACTGCTTGTGGGAGAAGGATCTCCCGTGGTTATTTATTTTTCATGTTTGCACCTTAAAAGAAGGAATCTTAAAGCATGTCATGGGGAGAAAATATGTAACTTGTCATGTAGAAATAACCTGAGGACTCTGGAGAGAGGTGGCTGCTTTTCTCGGGCATTCCCTGCCTGCGTGAGTCCCACATGGGTCTGGTGTGCTACCGCATTCATCCTGTGGCTCTCTGGAAAGCAGGATTTCTCCCCAGGCTGTGGTGAGGTGGGGATGGGAAAGTCTGTTGTGATGCTGCCAGGCAGAACCTGCTTTTCTGAGCAAGTGGGTCACAGCCATGTTTGTCTAGGCAAAGCTGCTGTGACTCCCCGTGCAGGACTTTGTGACTGTGACCTAAAGTTGAATTACCTCCTCAGACCTTATAGCTAGTGCGTATTCTCTGATTAGGCGTCAGTAGGATGTACCTGGCCTGGCCTCGGTTGTATTACTGCTTCCAAATTTAATGACTGGGTTTGATCAGATTTGGATACAAGGGAACGGACAGTACTTTGTAATGCTGTTCACGTGGTCTGTTTGTCTGCCTGAAGAACACAATGTAATATTTTCTTCAGGGATGGATATTTGCTAAACTCCAGATTTGAGAGGAAGCAGTTTGATCGCAAAATGGGAAAAAAAGTTAATAATAAAAAAAATGCCCGTTGCTCCGAACTGTACCAAACGCACAGAAGCTATTCTGTGAGGGTGTGCTCATGCTGGCAATGCTGCTCTGGTCCGTGCTCTCCGTCTGCTACGGCCTCACAAAGGGGTGCTGCCAGGGCCTCCCGGGCATAGATGGGACTGAGGAAGGTCCCACCACAGGTCCTCCCTGATGGAGCAAGACCCACCAGGGACTGGCTGTGATCAGAACTGGAAGGGACGAGTGGTTTAGCGAGGGAAGGGGTAGAAAGCTCCCACTTCTTTGTCCAGAAGCTACGTAGCGTTTTGGTACCTGGAGACATCGCGATACCTGTTGGGGACTGTTATAGTGAAAGATCCATGGTACTGCTGTTGCCAAACCATGGGTGGAGTCAAATCTTCTGATATTTTTTACAGAATGCAGTGTTACAGATGGGTGAGATAGGGTGCAGGTATGAACCATCATCTATAATCCTGACAAATCTTTGAATGTGGGCAAGGCCGTGGCTAGAAAGTTCATGGTGGTGAAAGGTGGCCGTGCCCGTGCACGCGTGGGTTTTGGCCATGCCAGACCCTCCTGCCGAGGGACTCGGGTAGGGCAGCACCATGGTGTCCTTCGTGTCCTTGTTGTACCAGCTAGCGGCGTTCTGCTCCGAGCCGTGGTCACCTTGCTTTGCCTGTCTAGCATGCCAGCAGTATCTCTCATCTTACATCTCGCGTTGTCATCTGCTGTTTGCTCTCTCAGTGCTGAAGATGGCTCCCAGGTCTGGGAGCTTGGCTAGTGTTTCCAGCAGCATCAGCTGGTGTAATGAAAGATATTAGCTCTGCCCACAAACCTCCTCTCTCCCACAAGAGGGAAAGCAAGCAAACAAACTGGGAAGTTGAAACAGGTGATTTTTTTTCCCCTCTGCAGTTTCAGGGCAAAGTATTTTTCATTTCCCATACTAAAGATACGTTGGGCAGCGCTGTGCCTTGTGGAAGGGTTGCAGGGGTTACCTGCTGCCAATTTAATTGCAGGGAAATGAATACTGTTTGCAAGTCGCTCCACAGTAACATTTGAGTGAGATGTGATATGGTATGGCACTGTAAAGCTTGATATTAATTTTTCATAATCTTTGGATACCCTTTGGAGGGATGCCCTCCATAGAATATTAGTCCCTGCCCTTCAAAGCTCCAGCTTTCCTGCCGGCTAAATTGTATGGTAGCAAATACCTATTTCCAGGGGCTCACAATCAACTTCTTGCTCGAAAGTAAGTGGCAGTGTGTCTCCTGTCCAGTGGCACGTCTGGTTGCAACTGCTCCGGACAGAAGCTTTTGATTTTAGAAAATAGAAGTTGTTCCTAGTCTGATAGGCGTGTTTTGAGAAGCTCCTAAGGAAAAGGTAGATCAACTTGCAAAAACTGAAAGAGACACCCCCCCCCCACCCCCCAGAAGAAAACCTAACAGACTGCTTTGTAGGCTTTTCTGTACTAGCTTGTTTTAAGGAAGAGAAACATCTTTTTACAGATATACATGTTTATACAGAACCAATGCTAGAATACATCAGAAAATGCAGTTTCCTGCACCTTACAACTCTACTCTGAGAATGATCAGAAATAAGGAATATCCTTTCGGAGTGACTTTTCCCCCCCTTCCACAAGTTCCAGCAGGCCTTCATCCATGTTAGTGAGTCCTAACTCTGGTGTGTTAATTTGGTGCATCTTGCTTATTCTTGATAAGCATGAAACAAATTAGGGCATGTTAACACCTACTGCAGTCCTGCCTCAGATTGCCTCTTGGCAGATATCCTCGCATCAATTTCTGCAGCACCGGAGGTAGCTGAGCTCGATCTTTCTTTTGCCATCCTGGGCATAATCCCAGGAACATTAGGTTTGGAAATCTTTCAGCAGAAATGGCTGGTGATTATGCTAGCTGACTGCCAACGTGTCCCTCGCCAGGAAGCAGCAGGAATAACGGCCACACCTCAACAAATGGCCTAATGAGCTGAATTCACATCCGTTTGGAAACAGGTTATTCAGGAATGCAAAGCAAACCCAGCAGCTCTTGTATTTCCTTTTAGACCCTGCTTAATATTGTCTTCTTGCTCTTGGTAGACCAGTTTTGAATAAGCAACTACTTCTGTGTTGATACTTGAGTCCCAGTTAGACACTGGTGTTGCCAGAGGATCTCAAGGCCTGAGGACGGCTGGCCTTTGCTGGTTCCCCAGCTGACATATCTCTGCCAACAGCCCATCTTGCATAATGTAAGATATTGCAGGCTTTCATATTTCAGCCAGGAAATAAAAGACTCTAATGAAAGCCCAAGGGAAAAAATACCTTGAATGCAAGCTCAAGGGATATGGAGACTAACAGGGCATCACAACCTGAAGTGAAACAGTGAAGGGCAACCAGGGATGTGCTTGGTGGGCTATTCCCGTCGCTGACCTGTTGGTACCTGCTGCCAACAGGAGTGGGTCACGGTGGATGTGCTTTTGTTACCAGCTGTAGCACTTTTCCTTTTTGTTTTCACATCCTTCTCCAGGACGAAGCTGCAGCTGCAAAGGTCGCCAGACGTCAGATGCTGCAAGTCAGTGTTGTTATCCTTGGAAGAAAATTACATCACTTAAGCTAATTACCAAATGGCATTTCTCCTCTGAAAAATTACATACCTGGGCTCTCTAGGAACACAGAGTGCACAGCTTTGAAAGCAAAGTCATTCCTAAGCCTTTTTGAGCGATGTGATTTAGTTAACCTACTTCCTAAAGCACAATTAAGTGCAGCTGAATAATGGCTGTAGAGGAGTGACCTTTCCTCAAAAAAAATCTAGTCCTTGTGCATTCAGTATTTCGCTAAGAAGGTTTGCACAGCAGCTGGCATGCAGTTAGTGCTCGAAGAATTACCAGTCATTACCCGTGAGGGTGAGCTCCTTTTCTCTCCTGACTTCATCTTGGCTGCAGAAGGGTTAGCAGGCATGAGCTGCTGGCCAAAGCATCCTCCCTTCAATTTATCAGCTCCATGGAAAGCAATGGAATTAAAATCTTTGGGGCACAGTTTGAAGACGTGGGGAAGCAGAGGTGTTTGGGAGCATTGCCTGGTCTGTAGGTACCTGTCTGAGGGGGTGACAGGCAGAGCAACTTCTAGGTTTTGGGGGTTGTGTTTGTTTTGTCGCTTTTTTTTTTTCCCCTCCTGTAAGAGGATGGGTGAACGGATCGTTCCCCTTTCCTATGTTCCCAGCAGTTCGTATCTTACTCTGGATAAATTCCTGCATAAGCCTGGGTGTTAACTGCAGTGGTACAACCCAGCAAAGTTTTGGTAGTGTTGCTGAGTACTTTCAGGATATTTTAAAGCCAGATGCAAAATCCTTAATTTATACCTTTCTTTCCTGTGGTGCTTCCTGTTAGAACATCCTTTAGTAATAAAAGTAAAAGTCTCATCAGTACAAGTGAAAAAGTTTGGAAATGCTGTAGGCAAAAATGGGACCTCAGCTCTTATTTCTGAAGCGAGTAGGTTGTCTCTGGTGTGAATCCCAAAGGCGGGTTTTAGTGTAGCTTTATGCCATCAAAAAATGTACAGAAAGAGCAAAACCTGAAGAGGGAAGGTTGGCTAAAATTGCACTGTGCAGATTCGCAGAGCTTTTTGCATCAGATCTGCTGGCAGGGTGGATGAGATCCTGTTGATGCATCAGGATTAAGAAGAGCTTGCTGTTTGTTTTCCAGCTCCACATTTTGCAGAAATATTCTTGCTTCCCATTTTTAATGAAAAAATATATTTCTGGCCTTCTGTGTTTGTGGAGGATACCTTACAAACGTGAAGCTCAAAGGCTCAAAACCCCAAAGACAAGTAAAGCACCAATATTTATAGTTCTTCAGAGTAACTCTTTTTGAAATTGAGTTTCATGACAATTGGTGTTTTGATTTTATGGATTTTGAATGATAATATACTGGGTTTGAAGTATCTTTTGAAGTAATTACTAACACTGTATCAGATTTCATAAGTTAATTACAAATGGTATAAACTGCCATGTGAAAAACATTATTTTTTAAAAAATATGGAATTATATTTTATGAATCCTGTTTTGAGAGATTTCCTCCCATGTCATGTATTACTTGGAAATTATTTAAGGAAAGAAGAAATAGAAAGTAAAATTGAAACCTTTGATGTTGGTTCTTCTCTATTTTTATCTTTCTCCTCACTTTTTAACTCCTTCCCATTCCAAGTCTTTCATGTGGTGACTGAGGACAGCATTCCTTGTCCTGTGTACAAAATATAATAGATGGGGGGGCTTTTTTTTTTTTTATGTAGTCTAACCATCTAGATCTGCCAGCCATTATGTGCATTATGCTGGCCATGTGCAGTCTCAAGGAATTAAAAAAAAAAAAACCCAACCCAAACCCCTTTTCTGTTCTTATTTTCCTATTGTTATTTTTTTAAAAAAAACCCTGTCTCTTACTGAAGCTGTGGGCTCGCGACGCTGCGCTGGCCATCGTGCCGAAGTGCCCCGCCGCTGCGGTGGTGGCAGGAGCCTGGATCCCGAGAGGTGGTGGCCGGGGCAGTTGACATCCTCTTCAGTGAAATCATCCACTTCACAGTCCAGAGGCTTAGGTGGCCTTACATCCTTCTGTGGTAACCTGTACATCGTGTTATCCTTTCTCCCTGTATGTCTAGACCTGTCTTGCCCTTGGCATAGTGCTGAGCTGTAGCTTCTCCTGACAAGGAGCTCCTAAACTCAGGGCCCATTATGTAAGAGCATTTCTTCTGGTCATATTTGAATTTGCTGCTTATTTTCCAATGAATGCCAATATCCAGTCCTGAAAGCTGCTGAGCTCCAGTCGGTGTCATGTGCTGGAGGGCTTATGGGGACTGCTCCTCTCCATCCCCTTTCTGGTGGGAGAAGCTCCAAGGCTTTCTTTGGGGATGAGAAGCTTTCTCCATAGCCTGGCCAGTCTGGTGACTTGTCCACAGGCTGTTCTTTCTCAGTGAAGGAACTTGGGTCTAATATCCCAGCTGCAGGAATATAGCCATTAGGTTTGCATGTAAATCTAATTATATCCTCCAGTGTCCGTTGCATTTCCCTTGTTAATGGTAAGTTTAATCTGCCCTCAGGTGCACCAAACTTCAGCATTCTTTATGGTCTTTGTTAGGTTTGACTGAATGCCAGTATCATCTGCAAATCTTGCACCCTTGCTGCTCATCTGTTTTTCTGTATCAATAATAAAAGTAATACTTGGGAGCTCTGCGAAGTTGCTTTCAAGCTGTGAAAGTTTTGCTCATTTTATTCCTGAATGCTGCCTATATAAGTCCTGATACTCAGGCAGGGAATTCATTGACATGCTAGGTATAGCTCAGCTCCCCCTCAACTACTGCTTTTTTTTCCCTGTTTCAGAATATTATTTACATTTATTAAAAAACAATTGAACAATATTTGTTTGTTTATTTTTAAAACCCCAATGTAAACCAGCTGCTTTCAGAAATACATAGACACTTCAGATGAGTTTCCTATTAATAAACAGATTCAATTAACCTGTTTTTAAAGTGTTTCACATGCTCATAACTGGATAAATGAGCAGTTCTTTAAGCAAGCTTTTGTTTAGGACAATATCTGCAGCTTGTGCATTTTCTGTAGAAATACATGGTTGCAGGGTGAGAGTAATTTCTAGGTGATTCTGCATTTGTGCTCCGTGGCAAATAGTCTTGATTCTGGTAAAAGGCTACTGGATTTTAGGTGTATCTTAAAAAAATTATTTTCCTTTAGCAAAAGCTCATTGCAGAAAGGTAATTTGGTACCAGCAGCGCTCCTAGGTGGGCAACTTTTGATTTATATGGAAATAAAAGTGGCAGAGCAATACTATTTCCTACCTTAGGAAGCATCTCCCCTGCCGTTCTGTCATTCTGAACCAGGCCACTCTTGCTGGTTCTCACCGCATAAACCGAAATGCTCAAACCACTTAATGTTGCTGGCCCTATGGTATCTGCATCTGTACGGAACTTAAATGCCTCGCTTGCTAGAGCTGCTGCAGGGGTTTGCTTCAGGTGGAAAACGCGTGTCGTCCTTGCTGTCTGACCCATACATTGCTTATCTGAATTTCACGTACGTGCATGTGAAACACAATGCATGTAGAATATCACCATCTTTTCACCGTGTGAGAGGGAGCAGGCAAAAAAATAATCCTCAAAACTCAAATGAGCGACAGAAACCCAAAGGCTGGTTCTCTCTGTTCTCATTGAAAGTAATGTTCTCATTAACAGTAATGCTGATTTTTCTGTTAACCTTACCAGGAACAGGCTGAGGCAAATGCTGAGGACGTTTAAAATTCCCTTCTGTATATTTAAATAATACTAAGAAAGATCTTAGCATCACAAAAAAGTGTGTATTTTTTGGTCTTCGGATTTCAGATTTGCTGTGAAAATTGTCATAAATCACACAGCAGCTGAGTTGTCTTCTCACTTTCTAAGAGACATATATCAACATTGGGCCAGCCTGGCATGTCCTACCTGTTTTCATACCACCAAGAAGAGGTGCTTTGTATAGCTAGGCTTGTCTCTCAAATACGAAAGTCTTACTGGTTTTGTAGACTGGGCAGGATTTTGCCCTTTAAGTTCTGCAGGTGATTTTTCAAAAGTAATCCAAATGTGTAGTTAAAAATAATCATCTTCTGTGTTACTTTGTTTGCATGCTAGCCTGGTGTGGTTTTGTGTCTTCCCTTGGTGCGATGGACAGGAAAACCTGGCTGGGTGAGCAATGGCTCTTCCTTGCGGCTCATCCCTCTGGAGTCAGTGGGCATCTTTTGGAGCCCTCCCTTGGATGGGGAAGGCTCTCGGGCAGCCCGTCAGGTGTCCATTACCTTTGTTGTCTCCCCACCTCATTCACTGCTTTTGCTTGGGAGAGAGCAACGCGACTTTATCCCAGTCATTTTGCCTGTTTAGTTTGTTCTAGTGCCTTGGATGACTATTGCCCGTCAGGGCAAATACTGTCTTCAAGACTCTGTTTCAACGACGCAGTGCGGGTGGTTGCCTTTTGGGTGCTACTGTAGCTTTTTTGTGTTTTATTTTTTTTTATTTTCTTAATGTTTTATTTTAAATCCACAACAAAAGATCCTTGAGGCTATCAGTTCCTATTTTACTAGGAACCTAGAGAGTGTAGCGTTCAGGTTTTTCTAAGTTCATACTTAGCTAGGTGCCTAACTTTTAGGGTAATATTTAAACAGACTACCTTCTTGGTTTTCCCCTCCCCAAAACTTCCTGAGCTACTAGCCCTTCTCTTTCTGCCTTTCTACGGGAAACGGAGGAGGCAACCCGATGAAGCCAGCAGAGACTGATGGGGCGTTTTCCATCGAACAGCAATGCTCTTGTAGTGGTTATTGATCTGAAACATGGGCAGCAGCGTGATCGCTTCCAAATCGTGATGGAAAACGTCCACTCGCAAAGGAGCAGAGGCAAAAGGTGGCTGGAAACCCTGGTGGGTTTTAGGCTCAGCAGAGAGCCAAGGGGTGTACGTGTGTGTGTGTGTGTAAGCTCCTTTTTTTTTTTTTTTTTTTTTAATGCATTTCAGCAACTTGTTAGAATTGTGTTGAACTCCTCATCCTGGTGGTCTCACAAAAATGGGATCTGCTTATACATAAAAATAAAGCCCCAAACTGGGTGAAATTATACCAGAGCATTGAAACTGTAATGTATGTCCCAGACAAAATGATTCATCTTAAATTACCCATTTAAAAACATTGCTGCTAATTGAAAATTATTCTCAGTGGAGGCCTTGGTTAAATGTAGTATCACAGGAAGCATGTGGACACAAAATGCAACTAATTTTGAAGTGAGTGTGACTTTGGGCAAGCTTACCTTTTCATGAAGTCTGAAAGCAAGGTACCATCATCTCTTCCTTAGTACAAAGAGCACCAGCAAATTAATGTCACTGAAGTAGCGAATTTAATGGCTGTTCTGCAAATGAAAAGCTACTTTCTCCTTAGGTTTATGATTTGAAGTAACGTTCCTGAGTGAAGTGTTGTAATTAAAAGTAAAACAGAGGCCTGAGGATGATAGATGTGACCTGCGGCGCTCGCATGCTGAGAAGTCTTTGTAATTTTTTTCCCAGCAGAAGGTAGATGGGAGATTCATCATCAGGACAACAAACATATTCAAGCGGGGGGGGGAAGCTATTGCACAGAGACCTGTCACTATGAGAAGCCTATGAATATTCTTGCACACATTTTAATTTAAAATATTGGTTTAATTGTCTGTTGGGGAACTTGATGTTCACTTCATAAGCAAAGCAATGAGTTCGGTGATGGATGTGCCCCATCAGACTGGGAGGTGTTCTCTGCGTGAAGATGAAGTGGCCTAAGACACTGAGTACTAGTGGTGCCTGTCACAAACCTAAAAATAACAGCATTAAGTAATTTAGCATCTTACATTTATAATTGAGTATGACTTATCCAGTGATCTCTGACAGTGTAAATTGTATCGTGCTAGGGGAGCTCAAACCAGGGGACAAGATTAATGGTCATATAATGGGAAGAGAAGTCTGAAAACACTTTCTTCATACAGAAGTTAAGAGGCATTAATTTAAACATAGAAGGCATAAATGTTTGAAGACATTGGCTTGCTAGGAGTGATAACATGTATAATAACAGCACTTTTCAAGTTTATTACTGTTTTCAGTATCACAGATGGCTGCAAATTGTAGGACTCTCTTCTATTGTGTCTTTCCCCTCTGCCAAATTAACAAAAGAATGTTAAATCTTGGCTAGCCTTAATACGGTGCATATGTTAACGATGGAAATTGCTTCATTGTGCTGCTAAATTGATGGAAGCAAGACAAGATGTGGGGAAATGTGTGTGTTGTAGTTGGTACTGGGTATTATTTTGGGATTCAGACTTATGTTCTGCACATAGTGGGGCTCTCTGGAAGATGAATGCATTTGCATCTCACGTTTGCCAGCACACTTCTGTTTTGAGTGCTTTCATGTTTCAGTTGCTACTGGGTGTATTTCGGGACAGAAACTTATGTTCGGTATAAACTGGAGCTCTCTAGAAGGTGAATAACTTCATATTTGGCAGTAGGTTTCTGTTTTGAGTGATTGCATCCCAACTGGCCACACAGACACACGTTTCTGATCAATGTGTTGCTTTGAATTATAAAGAGGTGATTGCCCTGATCTCAGCCTGGCTTCTGGTGACTGGAGAGGAAGACTACGAACAAGTCCTGGAGATAAAACAGGGCTATGGCATGCAAGAGGTTATAGCTGGCCGAGCCCCATGTCACTTGTTGCAGATTTTGGAAAGTATGTAGGTGAGACAAGGGATTTGAATGATACGGGAGGATCTTGTCCTCTGAGCTTGTCTCAATGACAGCATTTGTGTGGGGGTCACGCAGGTCATGTTTCGGGGATCCTGGTGTGATCTTTGTTCTTCTGGATGCTCAGCTAAAGACCTTGGGGTCTGAGCAGTCACAGTCGCATCTGAAATCTGTAAGTACATCCAGTGTTCTCCAGTTCTTCCTGCCTGCTCCCCACTCCAGACTATGTACCCAAAATGAAGAGCTTTGCTCTTGGTCTCTCTGTGCCTCTGATTCACTCTGTGAAATGGAAGTTGCTTCAATTTCTTCTCCAGACTGGATAATGAAATGCCCTGATGATATTATGATAAGCATATAGGAGAGACCAGAAAGAAAAGTAGCAATGCAGACCAAGATTTGAAATGTATGTGCAAAGATGTTGGTTCCCTCACCAAACAAAGAGGAGAGAGCTTATTTATAGAATAAAACATCTTTCTGTGCAATAGTTTATACTTTGACAGACTCCATCCTATGGAGTAGGGTGGAGGCGGGGTAGAGTTGTGTTGTGTAGTTAAAGTACCAGGAATGCATGAAGGGGCTGAGTGTTTAGGTTAGGCTACTTTAATTCCGGCAACTTAAATGCTGACATTTAGTGTGACATCATTTTTTGTGCTATACGTGTAAGGTCTAAGACCTTTTTGCTTATCCCAGCTTTCCAGGCAGGCATGAGAGTGATATCTCTGCTAGTCCCAATCTACTCTGGACCTCATTGGCAGAGGTCACGGGGCCAAGAAAGCATTGCACCTGACAGATTTTGGTGGTCAGCGTAGCTTTCTATCCTTGCTCTTTCAACTGTGTGCTCTTTGCAAATTGATAGAGAAACTACTAAGAAGATGAGAATTTCTTATATATCCATATACGGAAAGAATTTTTGTAGGGACAACCATATAACATGGAAGTCTACCCTCATAAAACTAGTGGAAAACTGGATATTTATACTTTTCTGATGAATAGGCCTGCCTCTGCTACTGGAAAATGCTTCCTACTCTTACCTACCCATGGTTTAAGGAAAGCAGACCAATGTGAGAGCATAGCCACTTTGCTCTGCACTGGTTTAATATTGCTTCTGTGCATCTCAAGTTGCTCTTACTGAAGGTCTGAAATTGTGTGTTTAGTGCTTCCGTTCTGCTCATTTTAGGCTTGGTGGGAATAATTGGATTGCCTTTGTCCACAATTCCTTGGAGAGTCAGCAACTGGGCTTTCTTGGAGCCAGTCCTCTTTATTGTTCAACAAAACAGAGCTCTTTTTATTTATTCTGCTTTTGAGCCATTCTGTAAGGCATTGTGTGGCAAAGAGGCATGGGGAGGGATGGGAAGACTCGAGGATTTTCTTATCATACTGGCTTGCTGATCACACTTTCATATCTGTGCCCACACGTGTATGTACAGGTGCATTGTACAAGTCTGAACAAATGCATTGGTCTTGGTACAGATTCCCTTTCAAACCCCATCCAGAATGGGAATGTGATGATCTCGTGAAGATCCTGAGGTTTTCCTTAGTGTTTATTTTGAGCTGTAGTAATAGGGTTTGCCAGATAAAGGCCAATGCACTAATCAAAACTTGATATGAATAGGTTTCAATGACAAAATATTTTCAGGGTGGTATATAAAACTTTCTTGGAAGTTAACAAATTGAGCTAAACATTAAAACTGCTTTATTTAAATAATAAAGAATTGAGCATATATTTTGTGTAGGGATGGTAAGGAAGAAGAAAATCACTGACACTGTATTTATTTCAGCCTGCTTGGAACACAATCTATTTTGTATTTTATCTTGTGAGAAAATCCAAATGCGTAACCAGAAGCTCTCCTTGACCTCCTGGCACCAGAGTAGCCATCCAGCTAAGTCTGCTAATGGAGTTCACTTTAATACACTAATGTTGCTGTCTGGAGCACATTCAGATATGAGTTATGGCTGTGAAGAAATCTTATTCTGATTCAGCTCTTCCACCTGCGGAGCTGCCCTGTGCAATCGCTGAGCCCACAGCCCGGCGCGGCTCTCCAGGGCCACCTGCGATCCATCACCGACGGGCACTGCTGAGACCTCGGTGCGAGCCGCATAGGGAGCTGAAAGAAAAACCCGTGGTGTGTTGTGATATAATTTATGCTAGTAAGCAGACTTAAATTATGTAAATTACTGTCTGCACTGAATCTGCCATCTGGAAAAAGTTATGCATACAAAAATCCGTCGGGGCAATGCGAGGGACAGAGTATCATTGAAAAGGGAGAAGGGTTGATGGAATAAACCAACCTGCTCTGGGAAAATTTATTCACCTGCTACAGTCCAGTGGTAAAGCTATTCTTCTGTAATAACCAGTTTAATTTAGTAGGATTGAAACAATTGTTTAAAGCTCCTTTGGAGTTTGAAGACTTCCTCGTTATCAGGTTGGGACACAGAGAAGGAGCAGGAGGGAAAGCTGGTATGTCCAGAGCCACAGGTGTGCAGGGGCCAGTCAGCAATGTAAGGGTAGGTGCAGAGGAGATGAGATATGGCTTGAAAATTTGGGGGCAGAGGATAGGTTCTGCAGCCATCTGACATGTAACACTTCTTGCAGTAAATGAGAATTAGAGGGGTAAAAGGCTACGGCCTTTTTTTTACTGCCTCTCTGGCACGTTAGCTGTCCCGGTGTCTCTTAGGTCAGAGCAGACTTCTTCGGTTTCTTCTCTCCCAAAGCAAGAGCTCCCGGCAGCTGGAGGAGCCATGCATCTTGGAGATGCATTACCTAATGATGTATGTTTTCTGGGCAATACGTCCCTTTATGAGCAGTATTGCCTTACCTTCCACTCTCAAGAGGTCCCCAGGGAAGACTTCTGCAGAGCACGTTACAGAAATTGGTGTTGGCAGGGGGATAAGGACTTGGACTGCCTAGAAAGGGAGAGTTTTGTTCTTCACATGCTCACAAATAGTAAAGCCTCTTGGCTTTTCAACAAACCCACTTACATGTTTCAATTCAGCTACTTTTGTGTGCCTTCGGTTTAAGGAAGCAGCAGGCTCTCGGTGACGTGTCATTCATTACAAGAGCGGCACAGTACGTGTATTAGTAATATTCTGTAAAGCAGAGCAGTAATTACAGAATGCTTTGTCAAATTTTATTATCTGTTACTACAAAGTATTGTGTGCACTATTACAGGAGCTTATAGAGAAACCTTACTGACTGCACGCCTATTAACTCGGTAGGCACGGCGTTTAATTTAAAAAAATAACAGTTGGAGACTGTCAATGATGCTCCCATAAAAAGTACACCAGCTTCTGCTGCAATGCAGAAGGGAAACAAATGGTTCCCATTTAGACTTGGCATACTGTAACCCTACAGAGCTGACTTACCATGATAAACTACTGTCATTGAGTTGTATTGCCACAAGCCATTACTATAGCCTATTTAAAAAGCATAACACGATCTCATGTATTTCTAATTATTTGTGAGATGAAGGGATAAACGCTTCACAGTGCTATTTTTTGCTTACCATTCTCATAACTTGCAAAGCAGCTCCGAGTGCCTTGCCTCTTCCCATTACTGTTTATTAAACTGCTCTTTAATGAAATGGGTCGGCAATATTGTGAGACACTGAGCTTTTACCTTGGACTGAAAAGTCTTTATTAACAGCTTTAGAGGGGGGGTTGCTGGACAGTGGAGGAGCAGCATTGTTTTCGGAGCCAGTAATGCTGGTTAAATTGAAGATTACAGAGCTCTGAAGAGGAGAGCCTCTGCAGCTTGGTGTTTTTGCAGGCTTGTTTTTCAGAGCATACACTTGCTTCTTTGAGGATTAGGTTGAGCTTTGCTGAGCTAATGGACTGGCAAAGCTTGTCTCGAAAGAAAGACCAACTATGTGTGGCAAGCTTTGAAGAGAATATCAGTAAAGTCTGTTGTGGCAGGGATAATGAGGGAGGAAACACATCACCCCCGTGCTGCATGCTGCGAGTCACTCCCACCCTCTCAAAGAGCCTGGGCAAAGTGTAGCTGGTCAGTGGGAGTCATGCAGGAAAGAACTAAAGGGATAAATCGGTGCTTGCGGTGGCGTCCAAAGTCTGTGCAGTAATTCAAGCTTAGATTCCCCTGTTCATCACCTTTGATCCTTTAAAAAGACCAGCAGCAGTTCACTCCACTGCTAATTAGTTGCCACCATAGCTCATGTTCTTACAGTGTGGTGTTTCCTACTGGATCCTGTCGTAGGGCTGCTCTTCTCAGCCAGGGCTCATGCATGCCCTGTGCTGCACACAATCTGTTTGCCACTTCCACCACCATTATTGGGTTTTGTGGTTTTGGTTTGGTTTTTGTTTTTTGTCTTTTGTTGTTTTGTTTGGTTTGTTGTTTTTTTTTTTTTAAATGCCATCCAACTTTCTTTGCGGAGAAAAATTTGTAGTCCTTGCAGACAGTCCCGGAGGAAAGATGACTATGCCTGTGCTTGATGCCACTAGGCTCCTTTAGGAAACTTCACCTATAAGGAATTGCTGTGGCACATCCCCTTTGCAGGGTGCACGAGCCCAGCTCGCCACCCTCTGCTTTCTGCACTGCCTCCCCACAGGGCACCGGGTCAGGCTCACCTGAACAGCCAGAAAGAGATGAATGCAAGTAGAAAATGAGGCCAGAATAATGACAGCTGTAAGGATAATCAGTGACCAGAGCCATTTGCCTATGGGTGGGGGGGGTCCTCTCCTTCTTGAAGTCCCCCCATTAAGGTTTGGGGTCTGGTTCTTACCAGAGGTGTCTTCGGTCAGCCAGGGGTTATGTTCTTCAGTGCTGGAATGGATAGGGGAAATTTTGTGTGTTGTGTCAAGTAGCAAATGAGACTAAGCAATCAAAACTGCTTTCTGTCCTTAAAAATCCATTATATGAAACTGCTACAAGTGGATGGCTTGGTGCTTTGGTGAAAGAAAGAGCAGCCTGTTCTTCTAGCTGGGTCAGTCTTTAGTTTCTAGCCAGGTGATGGTCTCAAATGTGCTGTGAATATATTTTCAAAGCTTATGATGTTTTAAATAGAAGGATCTGATGGGATAAGAGTAGAAAAGCTTGTTCTACCCACGAGAAGAATCAGGCCCAGAACAAAGCTCCTCCATCTGCACTGTAGACAGGGCTGTCACTCCAAGGTGTCTCGCAAAGCCCACGCTACTGATAGTCAGGTTTTGAAAATGTGCAACAACCTAGTGTGCGATGGCAAGAAAAGTAATGACTCTACAGTAGATACAATAAGTATTGATTATATGTATTGTGCTGCTTCTTTGTCTGGTGAAATTAGAAAGGGAAAACATAAGATTTAAATAGAAATCCATTTACTTTCTCAATAGCTTTTACTGGCTCTGTGCTAAATTTAGTGATAATTAAGTTCTCTGTGCTTGTAACAATGTGCTTCCTTCTCCCGGTAGCTCTTTCCCGGTGGTCAATCTTTCTGCAGAAGCACAGGTGTTTCCCAGTATCAAATAGCGTTTTAACAAGCAATAGTTTGTGTTATCCCATAGTGTGGGGAGTAGTCTGAAACAAATGATCTGAGCTAAACCTTTCTCTTTGTTAGAGGGTCTGGGTTTCTTGAGTAGGCAAGAAAACCTCCTTGAAAGATATCTTCCTTTTCTTCTAGGCACTCAACAGGAAAAACTTCTGGGTATAGTGTTTATAATTGAGATTCAAATGTTCGCATAGCTCCTTGTATTCTGTTATGAATGCAATAAGTTATAAAGAATCCATACCAATTTGGACAGGAACCTCAACAGATCAGAGACAGGTTTCCTTTTTGGTATTTTGCTCTTAAAACAGTATTTCAACACTAAGCAAATTTTAGAAAAATACTTCATCCCTTCATCCCAGTTGTGGTCAGCTTTTTTTTTTTTTTTGGTACAGAGATGAGCTTGGCTGTGCTTGTAGAGGAGCACAGCAATTCTTATTCACCCCTTAAGAAACCACAAGTCCCCTTGTAAGGGAACATCCTAAGAGCACTTTGGCTTTTCGGTTGTTCCTGGCTGCTCGGGAGATGCTGCTGGGCTGGAAGCATCTCCCCAGTCCCTTCTGCAGTGCGCGAAGGTAGTAGTGAGGCTTGGGTCTCGGCAGAAGTTGCTTGGGTTGGGATGGCAGTGCTCTGGGGTTGCATTTTGTGTTGGCTTCCTCTGCCTATAAAAATGGACTGCCCAGCAAGGGAGTGCTCAGTGAACCAGAGAAGACCCTTGCCTGTCACAGCTACTTGATACTTCTGGGCTTAAGTCCTAAGCTTAGGGCTTATGTTTTGTGGTGGCTTGTAATGCTTTACAAGGAGAGGCTGATGGAGAACTATGTGCTTAAAATTAACCCAGCCCATACCTCCCTTTCACACCGGAGAGCCCAGCATGGGGATTGGAAGAGATGGTTTTCCTAGCCACCACCCGCTAGTATGCCCAAAACTGTCCCAGCAACGAAACAATCTTTGCAATCTTTCAAATGATGAGCATTGGCTGGCTCTGAGAGATTACACAGCATTATCGATCTGACCTTTCCTTCCTATGGCCAAAGTTTATCCACTTGTAAAGAGTTTTCTGTAGAAGTAGTGATTTGACCTTTACCGCTTTCAGCAACCCATGATAAATGGAGCAGATGAACACCCAGTGCCAACATTTGCTTTTTTTTAAACCTGAATCTCCAGATTTTGACAGATGTATCCTGGTAATACTGCAGTTTCCAGAGGTATAACCATAGCATTAAGGCAGCATCTTCACCTTAACATTTATATAGCATTTCACTATAGCTTCCACCCTCACCCCACCATACGCATACACACAAACTGAATCTGTAGGGACATGACTCTTTGTGACCGTTTGACCTTTTCTTCAGCTTTCGGTCAATAAAGTTCACTCCTGTGACCTTACTGTAGCTTGGAAGAGGTTCTGTGTTATGATAGTGGTATTTCTTACATTCTTGTAGTATTAAACTTGGCAAAAATGGGATGTTTCACTTACAGGCTCAGCTGTGAAAGATCTTTGGTGTAATGGGCTAACTTTAAAAATTGAAGGCACTATAAAAGCACCTTGAAAAGAGGAGATATAATCAGGCAGGTTCTTTCATGTGTGAACCTAAGGGCTCTATCTTGCTTTTTGATGACAGAAAATTTCAAACTTCTAGTGAATTGAGTTTTTGTCCTTTTTGCCACTTAGATGGAGGAAAGATGCAGGCATTTAAAAGAAAGGTTTCTCGCTGTGCTCTTTCTGGCATTTCATACTTGTGAGTTCAGTCATATTCAGTTTTGCTCTTGAGAACACAAAGTAGAGGCTACCATGTCCTTCATGGCAGAGACCTGTGCAGTGATACCGGACAGTGAGGAAAGGGGTTTTCTTGTCACTAAATATTTGGGTTTTCTTTTACTTGGAATAATTACGCAGCATTTTTGTTTAGTTTGGCGAAAGGATGGATGTGGAGCCCTGGAACAAGACTGCGTTAGTATTTTCTAATATAGCTAAGTAAGAGCCAGCACTAGTGATGCTACCCCTGGGGGTTTTCAGTGAGCGAAGAGTGGTGTGGCTTTGGTTTTGTTTATTTGTTGGGGTGGATTTTTTTTTTTCTGAAGCCATCCAAAACCTCAAATTACTGTTATCACAGCGTGCAAGCCGCAGCCATATTGCATCTTGCACAGCAAATGAAATGAGTCCCAGCTGCATAGGCTACCTCAAAGCAAGGCCACATAAATGTCCCTCAGACTATCTGGCTTTGCACACTGTATCAAAGACTTCAGTCTCTCTGCTCATTGACCAG
Source organism: Pandion haliaetus (assembly GCA_013401275.1). Lineage (NCBI taxonomy): Eukaryota > Metazoa > Chordata > Aves > Accipitriformes > Pandionidae > Pandion > Pandion haliaetus. The sequence continues at coordinate 152,928 of VYZV01038096.1, read as the reverse complement.
CCAGGCTTCTCTCAGAGCACAAATTAATCGGCTCATTAGTGGAAATGGTGACTACCTGTTCTGCCTGCCTGATTTACTAATGATCCTCAGGTGTCTTTCTGCTGATCCCCATCACGTAGTGAAAGAGGTGGAAAGTATTTGCAAGAATATATTAAAGTGGAAGCATAGTTTTTGTCTTTGCCCTGGCTATTGCTCAGGCAGTACATCCACCATAGTGTCCTGCTTGCCGTCAGGTAAAAAGTTGCTCGGAGTGGTGGTGTAGCTTGGGAAAGGAGGAGGAATGCCTCGATGGCCACCAGCAGCTCCAGCAGGTGCATCAAGGGCAGTTTTATTCCCAGACCAGCTCCCATGCCGATGCTCAGGATCTTAATGGGACCTAGGTGTTAGGTCCAAATCCACATCCTTGAAATGGTGACAAACCTCAGTGTTAGAATGAAGAAGCTGGTTTTACCTTTCCTGACTGATGCCATCTGGGGCTGCTTAGTATGTGTAGTTCTTCTGTTTGTGAACACTGTGGTTTGATATTTTCCTTTTTTTTTTTTCCCCCTTTTTTTTTTTTTTTTTTTATCTGATCTTGTGATGTTTGGGAGATGGGGCCTTAATTTCCTGTCCTGTCAGATCTGGTTTTTTAAAGCTTCCTAAGAATGTATGCTTTCAGGAAACTGGGAGCATGAAAAGGCCCCTTCTGCACATTTAATCTGCAACGATGCAGTTGCAAATCTCAAATGAGGAGGGCAGAATTAACAAAATTAACAAACCAAATCAAGCCAATATGTATAATGCGGTCATTATAGACTGACCACATCTGACTGAATTAGCTGAAGATACTGCAGTTCATGAAGTCACCTTCAGATTTCACAGCAAGAAAATTCAGTGGACCAAGACAGGATGCTGCAGAAAGCCAGCAGGTCTGAAGGACAAGCTTTTTGCTCTGTGATTGCAGAATCAAACTTCCCTGGTGTGTCTCAGCCGGGACTTTTTGCTATTAGGTTCTCAACCAAGCAGCAGCAAGTGGAGTTTTATCTCTTAGGGAAAGCTGGAACCTGTTTAAAATCTTCAAGTAGTTATAGTCTTGTCAGACCAGGGACTCCCACAAAGTTAGGGTTTTTTTTTTTCCATTACTTTCTACTGACATCTCATATATATAAATATATATATATATACGAGTGGGCTCCATAGCAGGTGTCACTTACACAGTATTGTAGAAGTGCCGAGGCTGGGAGTTGTGTGTCTGCTTGGGTAGAAAGGCTTTGAGGAGGAAGAGCTTTTCAAGTTTTTCAGGATGGAGCAGCCACGGAAATTACGAGCAACAAAAATTTCATGAGATGTTGAACAAGCTTTCCTGCCAGCTCTGGGTCAGCTCAGTGAAGCTAGGTAAAACTGTTGCAAGCTGAGGAGCAGGGTTAGGGGGACCTAGAGACTTTTGAAGAAAAGATCAATTTTAGTCTGCCTCCAACATTTGTGATTGATTAACTGATCCTGACTCTTGTTCTTTAGAGTGGCAAGTCTGCAAAATCAAAACAAAATTGCTCTGGAGGCAAACCTATTTCCACTGTCCATTAAACATCAGCACACATATATTTTCTTATTACTTGAAAGCACGTTAACAATTAAAGGTTGATGCAAATATTTAATGCATGTGGCTAAGGCTTAGGCATCTGCACCCCAGAGAAGAATCTGCTTTGCACTAATGCCATGACTGGTGTGACTTTAAAAGAGATGTTCTGAGGCTTCTTCAAGCCCTGTCGATCCACAGTACATCCACCCCCATCATTTCAAAGCCTCCGTGAATCCTGCCCAAACAAACAAACAAAAAAGCTTCGATGGAAAGGTCTGCAAGGAAGGGAGGCAGTGGGTGGAGTGCCTGCAGCAGAGCAGGGTGCGCGGTGGATGGGGAAGGCTGGGGGTGTCTGGAGCCCCATGCCAGCTCAGGGCTTCCGAGAAAGGATTCGGTGTCTTATCGGCCCTCGTAAGTCTGTCTTCATTTCTTTTTTTAGACTTGAAGCTCTGAGGTGAAATGGAAAAAAGTCTTAGCACAATATGCAACAGAAAGCCAAGTGATTTTTTTTTTTTTCTTTCTTCTTTCTTTTCTTTTTTAATCAAGCAAAGCAAAACCACTAACCCCCCTGTGGCTCTATCTGATTGACATTGTGTAAAACCATAAATATCTACATCTCCATCACCTACAGCTTTTCTGTGGGTGCTTTTCAGGCCCCAAGCTGCATTTCAGCACTGCAGGAGTGCTAAGCCTTACACTAGCCAGACAGAGGTTTACAGACTTGCTTTGTCCTGGAGGGTTTTTTTTCCCTTCCTCCTGTTGCTCTCACCTTGGATGAGGTCTGTATGGGTGGATTTACTTGAAGATCACAGAAGAAACTTCCCCCCCCCTCCCCACTCCTGGTACTGCTTCATCTGTTAAGCATGCTGATTTATGCAAGATGTGTTGAAATTTTCGCTTGGATTTTCTTGGTTCTATGCACCTATATAGCTAGAAAAATAATTGCAATACAAATAGTAGTGTTTCTTGAGCCACTTTTTTCTCTCTTGATGTTATTTCCAAATGTGTGTTGACAAATAAATGGTAAATCATCTGTTTTAATAAGTAAAATGTTCTATTACAGCATCTTGCAATTTGATATGGCATAAACATGTGCATAAGCACGAATAGCATACCATGACTTAGCAATACAGGGCCTTAGATTATTTAAACCTTGATACCCTTGTCCAGGGTGACATGTAGGAATGCACAAAAGAAGCTATCTGTAGGAAAGGAAAAAGAAGTCTGGATATTTCCATGTGACCTGTGAATTTGTTTCTCTGAGCCCAAAGGATGACTACATCTGCAGCCCTTTTTGGGGCATGATTTATCCTCCACCATGACCATGCAGTTGAGCCTTGAGTCCGTGCCTAACCTCAGCCTGTCCCCATCATGCCCAAGGTGTTCCTCTCCGAACGTCCCCCTGCCGCGGGTCTCCCGCAGACCCGTGGTGCCTCTTGCTGGTCCCTCTCCAGCTGAGCTGTGCAGAGACGTCTGCAGTCAGGTGGTCACAGGGAGCTTGGGCTCCATTTCTCTGGGGATATTCCAAATATTACAATATTATTACAGCTCTTTTCTGAGTAACCACTGTAGTAAAGCAGAGTGTTAGAAAGAACGTGAAGCAAAAATTTATTGCTGGTCTAATAAATCAGGATAAAAGAGCAGGACGAAATGAAGATCATACTGCAAGATACAAAACGCTTCTGACGGCACTTCAACTTCTGCCTCGAGCAAGCTGCAAGATTAAGCTTTAAGTTTGTTTTTAAATATTTGTTCTTATTTTCTTTCTTTCAGGGCTAATCTCTAGGTGCAAACCTGTTTCCTGATGGTAGAACTATAGGAAAAATGAAAAACCTTAGACAGCCTTTTAAGTTTTTAGAACAGTTTATTGCAACATGAAANGGAAGAAAAAAGATAATTCGGACATGAACAAAGAATTTTTGGTGAGCTTTTTGGCTTGTATGTATAGATGTGTGTGCATGTATGCACATATGCATAGTACATATGCATGCACAGATGAGGTATAAATAACTGTTGGGCTTGGAAATAAAATCCAAGAATCGAAGGACAATTACACGATGTTTCTTATCGGACCCTTTTCCTCTGTGAGGGGAGAAAAACAACCCTGCAGTACTGTGTGATAATACCAGTAGGAATTTTATTGTGACAGTGGATCAACCAGGCTGATACAGATCTGGTGATAAATGACAGGCTGCATTTTCCCATCATGCTTAAACTGGTCTTGAATCTTGACTTATAACACTGGGATCTAGCATGTAGTTTTCCTTTCCATTTGCTTTACACAGCTTCATCTTCTGACTGTATGGAATTTCCATTTTCATAGGCAAAATCAAATTCACTCCTTTCTTAAACAGGGAAGGTTGTGGGAGGTTTTTTGCTTTTGTTTTTTTAACCAGGCTTGAAGTAGAATATAGAAAACTGCAATATGTTTACTATTTAAGGTCTGGATGATCAAGAAAAACTTTTTTTTTTTTTTTTGGTCAGATGTTTGAAGTCTACATTTCTGTTTAATATTAAAACATTTCTCTTAAATGAATGCTGAGTGGAACAGATACATCTGCTCAGGTCGATGAATAATGAAGCAAGATATCCTTTCTGCTTTTGGAGTTCTGAATTAGAAACAGCGTGATTAGCTAGTTGTAAACCTGCCATTAGAAAGTATCAGGTTATGAAATGGCACTAGGTGACAAACTAGATATTCTTCTTTCCTTTGAACCACATTCATAAAAATGTAGATGTCTTACTGGAATCTAATTTCTCTGCAAGCCTGTCCTGAGAAATGGACTTCTATTTCCAGATTAGGTCAGTAAGTACACCTAATTACCACTCTGAAGTTTCATCTTTGGATGATACAGTGGCAGTAAGCTTTGAAAATTAAGTTGCTCTTATTTGAAGATTTATTTTCTGCCAAATCACCTGTCAAAGTGCTACCTATTTTATGTGAAATTTTTACGTCCTTCCACGACTTTCTGAAAAAAGGGGTGACGAGGGCAGTGACCAAGTTTCTTGAGGGTGCTGTGTTATTTGGGTTAGTGATGGTGGCTGATTGTGAAGAGTGGCTAAAGGAGCCTGTGGCTGGGCATTACACTTGCAGACAAAGTTCACTAGGGAGAATGTAAATTTATGCAGATGTGGGGGAAAATCTGTATTTCACATATAAAATGATGTTCCTGTATGCAGCATTGCCCCTGCATCCCAACAGGACAGAGCAGAGCTGGAAACACTCTTAAGGAAGGCAGCAAACAAAATCAGCTGTAGATGAGCCGCTGTGCATGGATGAATAAGCAAGGGCTCTTCAGTCTGCAAAAGAAAGAACTGAGGCTGGGCACAGTAGATGATTTATAATACTGATTGCAATGGCAAGGATAAGCAAGATCAATTTTCACTGCCTCTTCCACTAAAAGACCCAAGGCACCTCCCGTCGAGCTGGCGGGTTCCCAGCTGAAAACGAGTGCTGGGCAATGTCTCTTCCTTTTGGTGTGTACTTACCCAAATGATTGCGAGGGCTAACTGCCCACCCCCTGTTTTGATAAAATTGGCCTTGAGCAGCTTCTGGTAGTGGTTCACAACCATGCGAACAGGCCAGCCTTGTAGCCACTTAGCTGGGACATTTTTTTAACTGTATTTTCTGTTCTGATATCTGTTTCTTCCTCAGGCATCTCTCATTTAGGGAAAAGAAACCAATAAGAGTCAGAAATAAAGTTATGAAACCGTAATGCATGCAGTTAAAATTATGTTTAAAATGTGAAGGTGAATACATTAATCTTCCTCCAAATTAATAAAGAATAGTTTTCAACCAAAGGTATTGTATACATGCCAATCACTTTTTTTTAAAGACAATTTCACTGAAATAAAAAAAAGGGGGCAGTTGGTTCCATAACCAGAGCATGACTCTTTCTCTAGGCAGGGAGTAAGGCTCAGATTTTTAGAGGTGAGACACTTTGGGTGCATGTGAAAGTGTTAATCTAAATAAGTAAGTGAAATCACTCAATAGAGCATTCTAAGAACAAGAAAGAGCTTTTCCTGTTGGCAATTATAACTGTAAATATAAAGAATGAAATTGTTTAGATGACTTGTTCAGTGTCAGTTTGCTCAGCATTAAGATTTATTAACAAGCAAGCATAGATAAGGCAGCTCTGGTAATCCAAATGATAAATTATTAAAATTCCCATTAAAAACATAGAGCTAATATTTGGAGTTATACCAGTGTGCTGGGGAAACTCCATTAATAAAACCTCCTTCATTGCAGTGATGCTGTCTCAGGCATCCGCTAAGTAACGGAAAGCCAACCAAACTCTTGAAGCCAAGGTCCTTCAAGTTCACGAGCCATGGTGCAAGTAACTGTCACCTCTGGCACTTGTCCCAGTTAGTGAGTTTAACTCTTGGGAGGTATGCAGCTGCTTGTGAATATTTTTATTTAATTCTCCCTGAAGTGCAGACATTCCTCTAGCAAAAGCCTAGAGGAAGAAGCTGAGTGAGTAGCTGGGCTGACTTCTGGGAAAGGCAGCAATGCCCAGAAAAGAAGAGCTGAAATTATGGTGAACTGTTGCTGTGGACACATAGATGGTGTGGACCTGTGCAGGAACTGCTGGGCCTGTGGAGACCTTTCTTTTTAACAGACCAGTTAGTATGAAAACCCAGGAATTCCTATTGTGCATCATATGCGTCTCAACAAGAACACATCCCATAAGGTTGTTTTATCAACCTCATAAATATTCACCATGACAACCCAGTTTCTAGAGTTACAAGAAACTGTGAATTCGTTTTGGGAATTAGCGTTGATTATAATAATGCCAATATGGGACCCAAATATGTAAATAAAATTTCTACAGGATTATGATGCTAAAGCTATTTGTTGCTTGTTCTCACAAAGTACCAGTTATGCCACCTAACAGAAGTGAAGGGTTTCTGTTAGCGTTGCCCAAGTGTCGCTGCTAGCAGGGTAAATTGCTATTGTAATTAATAGAAATTTTACTTGCAAAGATATGATCCAAGAACCACAAAGCAATTAAGTTGGGGAATCTTCCTTTTTCCATAGTATTAAAGAGAACAGAGCTTGATAACTAATTTCTCTAAGGGTGAAGTTCTATTAAAAAGTTACCTGCATTTGGGACTTTTGTCCATGAAAACAGTCTTTCCCCATTCATTTTCATTAAGCTATTGTATCCACACAGGTCCAGAACAAAAGCAAGCCATGTGCAGCCAAAATGATGCTTGAAACTATTTCAATCCATATTTTTTTCAGTTTGCAATGATGGCTGCTAGAGTTCATAAATTACGCCTGTCTTCTGAATGCATCTGCTTCCTGGTGGAGAAATCTAGATTAGCACAAAACTTGATTTGTATAAAGATATTTCTAGTTAGATGGAAGTCCACCTTCCTCGTCATGATGAAAAAAAAAAAAAAGGGGGGGGGGGGAGA
>VYZV01038096.1:113036-140745 GCA_013401275.1 Pandion haliaetus | reverse complement strand
GGCTTCGTGGTGCTTTGTTACCGACTGAGCTGAAACCACGACACAGGTGTTGATGGTTTTCTGTATAATTACAAGGACATATTTTGGGTGTAGCTGTCTGGGCTGGATGACTGCACCTCGCTTTGAACTTTGCTTCCAGCCCACATCTTAGTTGGAGGACTTTCTTCTAGTTTTTCTAAATAAAACTGAAAATGTTGGTGTCTGAATGTCTTGGTAGCAATATTCTGGTCAAAAACCAAGGCAGCTCTATGGGATCTTATATTTGAGGAGGGAAAGAATTTTTTGGCTATCTTTATTTTCTTCTCAGTAGGTCAAGGGCAGAATTTTCTAAATATTACTTCACCTTCCTTTTAACCATCAAATAGGAGCATCTTTATGTAACGCATTATGACCTTATTGTCATGAGATGAGCAGCGTTCGGAACTGGCAACCAGCTTAAGCTACCCCTCTGCATTTCACTTGCCTGGTGTCAGGCATATAGAAAACTGTCCTGTTTCTCAATATCTCTGCTAGTTGTTGAGAATAGAATGAAGATCTAAACCAAGGAATAATAACAAAGAATGGAGAGTTACCTAAGAGATTACAGAAGATTAAATGGAAAAGAGAAAACTCTTGCCTATAGTTTAATTGATTCACGAGGTTTACGGCCAGTGATTCAACACGATTCATCCTGCAGATAAAGAATATACTTGGGACAAATTCTCTGTGGTCCAGGCTAATTAGTACTTTGTCTACATTACAGTAACAGCCCTCCAGAATCTGGACTTCAGCAAATAGCTCAGTAACTGCAAACAAGCTCCAATAGGGATGTCCTTGGCTCAGTACTTCAGAGTGATATTAGAAAATGTGACAGAGCCCTGCTGTGTATCCTCATAGTTGTACTGTGATATGGAGATGCTACCTCAAAGGCTGCTTCTCATGGTGAAGGCTGAAGCTCGGTACACGTAACACTGAGAAAGACTTCTAGTGCATGCTGAAGTTCATCCTAATTCTGGACAGCAAATTAACATGTTTTTCCAAGTCCTGTTTCACACAAAAAACCTAAGCAGATGCTCAAGTGCCAGCTGGAGCAGAAGGGATTTTTTTGCACTGGGACTTTTGTAGCAATTAGGTATTCAAATCCAAGCCAGGTAAGCTAAACTTGCTTTGAAAACCCTCCCAGTATCCCCTCTTCTGGGGCTTGCCCAGGGCACGGTGGTCCCGTATCTTTCCAAGAACCATTGACCTTCCTGGGAGCTCTTTTTGCAATTGGTTTTGTATTTGACATGTCAAGGCTGATGAAAAATGTCCCCTGCTCCTCAATCCAGCGGTCTGGATTACAAGCTTGTGCTTCCTCCAGCCCCTCCTTGCCACCTCTTGGCCCCGTGGTACCAAGCCAGGCTGCTGCCCACCCCGTAAGCTGAAGCGCTGCTGGTGAACAACCCTCTGAAGGTATCTGGAGACCTGAGAAGTGAATCTCTCTCACGCATCTCTGAGCCTTCAAACAGACTGTTCCCCTGGGAGTTGCAGCTTGTTATTCTGCATTTGGTATTAGGGGGTTTTGGAGCATGATAAAAGGCAGCAAGTCTAGCCTTTACTCAGCAAATCACATTCTGGTCAAGGCTGGGACGTGTAGGTGACTTGCAATGGATAGGAAAATATATATGAATTCTTTTCTGATCCTCAAATGCTTAACGGGTCACCATGTATTAGACCCAAACACAGCAAATCACTGAACGCGGCTGAAGTAACGTGAACTGTTAATTTTTATACTAACGTTATAATGCAAAGGTGTTGCTATTCAAGTGCTTAATATTCTTTGTTAGAAATGCAGTAATAGCACCAATAACCAGCTCTTAAACAGCTTGTAAAGGCTAGCATAGTAGCAGTCTTTAAACAGTAACATCCAGTTACAAAAGTTACAGGGAAATCTTTTTCTCTGGAAATGTGCGTTTTCTGATGCTTTTCAAAGAATCCTAGGCCTGCTCAGAAAAACATCTGTGCATGGTTGCCAGCGCTCTAGTATTTTATGTGTAGTGCAGTGAAATCTTTCGAGTAAGAAAAATCCTGCCAATGTTATCTCCCGCTTGATAAGCTCTGGTTGTGAGAAGCAGACCGAAACATTTGCTGGGCAAGAGGAGAAGAGAGCTCTTCTAACCTGCAAACGAGTTTCATTGGGTTTTCCCTGCTGATGGCTATCAGGCCAGAAGCATAACTTCTGGAAAAGCACTTGCAGCTCCTTGTAGCCAGCTATTTCATTGCTGCTAATCAGATTTGTAAAGTGCCATCCTGATGTTTATCTGCTCCAGGTGAAAAGCATCGCTGCAGCACACGGGATGCAGTTGCTAAGCAACCGCCTTCAATTAAAACATCTTCTTGGATATCTGCAGCATATGAGAAATTAGATTTAACTCCTCAGGAGCTCAAACAAGAGCAACCTCTGAACCTAGCAGATACTGCCAAAGATCCCTCCTCCTTGACATCAGTGCTTGCTGTCATTTCATCTGTAATATGAAGCTTGGCAGTCCTATTTTATTTCTCTCCAGGTTAGCGATGTGACTCCTGCACGTGCTTGTCGTTAAATGTTTTTGGAGTTGCAGGCATCTTGTTAATGTCAGACAACTCTGAGGAGGGAGAGGGGCTTGAACCAGCCTCTGACCTCGGGGGTTTTGGACTTCTGGCCTGGGAAGCACAGAAATTCAAAAGGCTTAACCCAAAGACTTCTGAAAAGGGATTTAAGCCTAGATTTTGCAAGGAGTTTGCCACCTCTGCCCATCACTGCCGCCTGCCTCTGCTCCATCTACTCTGGTCCGGGTGGTCACAGCTAGTCCCTTCCTCTTGCTCCAAAGGACTCCAGCACGAACAGGAGATTGTCACGCTCTGACTCTGTGATGCACACCTTCACGTAAAAGCTTGCAATCACAACCTTTGCTTCCTCAGGCTTCCACAGACTCCTTGGGTTTCTGCCTAAAAGCAACAGAAAGATGTTTATGGGGAAGCGCTATCATTGTTAGCGAGCTTTTTTAAAGCCTCCTTACAGCTGGAGTAGAAATATGAGGGGTTTCTTTCACAAATTAGAAATATTTGCTGCCCGATTTTGTGATGTCCTAAATTCCCCAGCTGGTTTACTGTTTGTGAAAAATAAAAAAATCAAATGGGGAGCACTTAGGAAGGTAAAGTGCTGCTGAAGGCTGAGGAGGGACTGGAAGCTCAAGAATGAGAGGCCTTTTACGTGGGGAAGTTCAATAACGTTAAACTCTGAAAATCCCATTTTCTAATCTCCAGAGTGCTCAAATGCCTCATTTCTGCTGAAAACTAATAGGATCTGAGGGCTTTTTTTCTTGTACCCTGTGAAAAAATCATACCTGAGCTGTTTCTGTCTCAGGTCCCAGGCAAGACCACAGCTCTGTTGTGGGCGATGTTTCATGGTGTCTGTGCATTTGGAGCGCGTTTTCTTCAGGGCCTGTGCAGCTTTTGATGTAGCCTGGACAAAGCCAGAGTATTCTGCTGCTTTTTTCAAACAATCTCCTAATTGCTTTCCTGGATGAAAGTGAGCGTCCTGACGGGAGTATTGGAAGCTTGGAAGTATTGGAAGGAGTAGATAGTATTAGAAGCAGAAGCTTTTGGAAGTTGATACTAAGAAGCAGAAATATAGAAAAGCAGCAAACTTCTGTTCCATTATATTTTTACGAGATCCAGTGCCCTCGCTCTTTCCGCTGTGTTGAAACACCCAATGCTTAGCATCCTCCAGCACCTCAAATTACCTAACAGGAATAACTTGAATACTGAATAGCAGCAGAAATTTAGCATAAGCCATGAAGTGACTAAATCCTAGCTTTTTAAATGAAAGAACTTTGTATACATTTTGTGCTCTTTTAGTTCTTGGGGGTTTTTTCTTGATATTCACAAAAGAAAAAGGTCCGCGTTGTTGCCTAGCTGCTGAACAAAGTATCCCACAATTTGCAATTATATTTAATTTTTATGCAGAAAATTAGACAGGTGGGTTTTGGTGGGTATACTTGCTCTGAAACCTGCTATGTTCTATGATTATTTTTTTTCTCCAGGATTCATATAGCTATAGCTAATGTGCTAAAATCACAACTGAATAGTTTTGTAATTTGCCTCTGAGACTAATCTGTGGCCATCTTTTTAATGGGATTGTAAATTATATGTGCTTTACAAAGGGACTACAGTAGACTGAACAATTGTGTTAATGACTCTTATCAAGAGATTAACTAGGAAGGCAGGGTGTAGAAGATTAGATTATTTCACCTGTGAGATTGCCAGGGGAACATCTTTATGACTTGTCTAATTAGCTCGGTACCGTTTTATAGTGGTCCCCAGCAGTGCTACAAAAGTTAGAGGAATTCCTGCTGTGATCCCCCTCTTAAGTTGCACTGTGGCTGTTTCCAATTGTGTTGGGGTGAAATGCTGGGGCATAAACAATCTCTTTTTGAAGGGGCTTTAAAAAATCAGCTAGCAAGGTGCTCTGGGTATATGAAGCCTCATAGACTCAGTGACCATTCTGCCAACGTGGGGTCCCTGCCTTGATAAATTTGCTATCCAGTTTGCATACAGCAAGCTGGAGACTGAAGAGAAGAAAAAAAGAAAAAAAAAATCTGCTAAATTAAACTGATGAGCTTTGTGAGAGGTTATTAGTCGGAGCTGTTGGGTCGTGCGAGAACAGTAGCTGATCAGGAGCCCTTGTTGGCTCCCTGGCTTACACCTCAGCTCTGGCAAAGTGGTAATCATACATGGATGTAGGGTGCTCTTATCTCCAATCTTAAAATGCTATCAGCGTTGGGATCCAAGCGAGGACCATAGCATTTGCTTTACCCTAGGTAGCCCTTTTGTGAATCTCCCTACTGATTTAATTGGCCTGTGCATGCCTCTTAGCATAATTACACCCGTCCTTAATATGGATATGATGCAGATTTACTTCTTGAGAGTGCTGAGGAAGCTTTATAGAAGTTAGATCCGCACAGAAAAATGAAAGTCTTTTGTTACTGCCAAACTTCTGGGATGTATCGTCTGGAGTGGATGGTGAGGGATATTGGCTAGGCTGGATGCAGGTGCTGTCCCGCTGGAGGATTTGGCCTCCGAGGACTATTTCTCTGTTTCTGCAGCTGTAATGATCTTTATGGCTGAGCAGTTGCTGGCTGCTAAATGTAAAACATTTTCCACTTTTATTAGAAAATATCATATTGTATGATCAAGAGATGGTAGGGATGGAAAGGAAAGTAGCACAGGGATGGAGACTGACATAACTTGTGCTTACAGTCTCTAGCAAGCACAGCTCAGCTGGCACATTAATAAGTGGATTGCTGGCTTCTTGGTGTGCTTGCATAGTTATAAGCATCAGAATGAGTGACTAGTTTCATTATTATCAGCATGGAAAAGCTGTTTCTCATGTTGAAGACAAACACAAGAGTGTTTGGTGGAAATTGCAATATACATAAAGATTAAGACCCTAATCAAAATTGCTTGGTCTCAAGTTCATCATAACAGAGAAAATAGTGTTTCTGTGAATACACATATTTTTCCACGAACCTAAAATCTGTAGATGTGGCTGCTCTTCTCCAGAGTCCTCAACCAGAGATTTCACGTGGCTGCTGAGTCTGCTGGCACCTCTGACTTGCGTGCCTTGCAGAAGAAGGACCGTTTGGGTGGCAACGTCTCAAACCACTGAAAATGGGAGCAAAGCATGGCGGCCTGTGCGTTCAGGCTGGCTGGGAACTGGTGGCACCCTCTGGGAACCAGAGCTGCTCCTTGATGCTGTGGACGAGGACAAAGCCACTGTATAAACAGCAGCTATGAGGCGTGGAAAGGCTTGATGAGCCAGGCCGTGCTGGGTCCATCTTCCTTGGCAGCCTCCTCCATGCATGACCATCCACACTCATCATGGCCTCAGAGGTGCTTAATGCTTCTGCCTCACTTCTGTTGTCACTGCCCTGGCACAGGGACGCCTGTCCTGCCCAGGGATGGGTATTCCCATGCGTGCAGTGTTGGTGGGCAAAGCGTCCTGGCAGTAAATCCTGTAGATCCATTGTCCAAGCAAAGGCAGACGCTGTGAATTTGATGGCTTGGGGACTGTTTTGTAAGTACTGCTACAGTGCAATGTAATACATATTTGTGCATGCTTTCCAAAAAGCAACTCCTTTGGTTATGGACCAAATACGTACTGCTTGGCCTAAATGAGACTTTCAGAAATGCAAGAACTGTAGAAAAGTGTTTCTGTAATAGATGTGTGATCGTTATTCTTTTTTTTTACAGTAACCTTCTGATTCTTAAACTAGTTCATTAGTCTTCTCTTTTGTGAAAACTAGTAGACAGTACCACATGCTGAAAAGCTGAAAATTGGATTAATATACTTCTTTTCAGTTTTAAAACAGTCATCTGTTGTTGTCATTAGAAGTAATAGGCTCATGAGCTATGAAAAGAGCTGCTTACTTTTTCTGGGGGGAAAAAAAATTCCACTGGGAGTTCAGAAGATGGATCTGTCATGTCAGATTTTCCCCCTGCCTTCCTCTTCCTGGCATGCTGAAATTCACACTGGCTTGGTTGCAATCTCATCATATTTCTCTCAAAATTAAGCCAGACTCAACTGTAATTTGCAATGAAAACCTTAGAGGGAGATGGAAGATGTAGGTTTCTTCCAGTAGAGTGGGTTGGGTGCAGGTTTGTGTTCTTTGTAAAGTAACCGTTAGACCAAAACACTGGTGTCCTTTTAGCAGGCATAACTCTGCAGCCCTTCAGAGGAAGGTTAAAGTAATGGTAAAGATGAAGAAACTTGGACCGTTTGTGACACTTAAGGGTGGACGTGTCTCTTCTCCATAAAAAACATTCCCCTACCATTCCCCATGCAGTTTGGCCAGTGCTGTTCTCTCTAAGGTGCAGCTTTTGTGCCATAAAGTGCAACGCGAGGGCTGCCTTTTCCTTTCATTTCTTGAAGATTAAAGTACCATTCCACAGAAACCAATACTGGGTTGGAATGCTTCATTTCCTCTGAAACATACTATTATTAGGCTTTATCTGCCCTCTCTGCAGTGCAGTGTTGCAGGTGGTCAGCCCTGCTAGGCTTTGGCCCTGTTGCCTGCATGGCTCTTCCAGCACTGGACATGCCCCGTTGGGATTTTTGGGGCTGCCTTTTCCTATCCAGGGCTTGTAGGGAAGGCTGGTTGCTCGAACTGTGTGTAACGGAATTTGGTATGTCAAAACTGCTGGATTTTGTTCCAAACGGAAAGTTGCTTTTGAAAAAATCAGCATTTCCTACAGCATGCTGGTTGCCGTCTTGACCAGCTCTAGCTCTGGTGTAGGCTGTTGCTGTAGTAAAGGCAACGTATAACGGACAACACGGAACACACACTCTCTGCTTTGGTGAAGCTGTGGCAACTTACATCAGTGTTACGCTGTCACATCAGGTCCCATACAATTGGCATTAAAATCCTAGGTATGGTTATAGCATCTCCTCATGCCGTGACTCATTTAGTGCCTGCTGCCACTTGCAGGGTAGCTGTCGTATCTGACTCCAAACATTTATGGATTTCATTGAGAAATTGTCTTTCTTGCCATGGACTTGAATCCCAGTGTGTGTATATAGGCGTGTGTGTGCATATATATATATATATCTATATCTATATCTATATATATCTATATATATATATTCCTCCCTCCCCCCTTGCACTATAACGTATGAAACACTTTCTTGCCGAGTCTCCTGTAGCACTCATGTTGTTCCAGACCTTTTCCTTGGTGTTCAGACTGGCTGTAGTTTCAGAAGCACTTTGGCGGCAGAGAAGCCAAGATGTCAAGAGGCTTCATTCTCTCTAGTTGGTTCCCTTGGCAAAATTTAAAAGCTTGTGTATTTTGAGGCAGAAGTGGTGCTGTTGAAAGCCCTGACCACAGTGACAGCTTCAGAAAGAAGAGGCTTTTTAAAAGGAATCTAACTTGGCTTTTTAATGGTATTCATCCTTGTGCAAGGTTTCCAGAGCTGCTGTAACTATGAAATAATGTTCTGTAGCCATGGTGCGGTAGATTACTCTTCCTGAGGGCAGAGCTGAAGAAAGGAAAAGAAAACAATTTATTGATATCACGGAAAGTGGAGAAGAGCTCAACAGGTCATCCTGTGAGTGCTCCCATCCCCTGGGAGATATCACCAGCATTGCTGCATTTCCCTTCTGGCCGTTTACACACGCTTATGAGAGGAATTAATATATCAGCTGTCCTGGGCATCCTTATGTAACCAGGATCGTAGCAAAAGGATTAGGCACGAGCTCAGTTCAAATATATGAAGGCCAAGACTTTCTGCTTTTGTTCCCTATGCTGGGCTGACACTTAGTCAATGAAGTTTTGTATGTAGTCCTATTTTGATTAAATGACGAATGGGAAGAGAGCAATTGTATTTGGTTTGCATGGCAAGGTTTTGGTACTGGAGGGGGGATACAGGGGTGGCTTCTGTGAGAAGCTGCTGGAAGCTTCCCCCATGTCCGACAGAGCCAATGCCAGCCGGCTCCAAGACGGACCCACCACTGGCCAAGGCCGAGCCCATCAGTGACCGTGACAGTGCTCCTGGGAGAACAGATTTAAGAATGGGGAAAAAAAACCCTGCGCAACTGCAGCCGGAGAGAGGAGTGAGACCATGGGAGAGCAACAGCCCTGCAGACCCCCAGGTCAGGGAAGAAGGAGGGGGAGGAGGTGCTCCAGGCACCGGAGCAGAGGTTCCCCTGCAGCCTGCGAGGAAGACTATGGTGAGGCAGGCTGTCCCCCTGCAGCCCAGGGAGGTCCACGGTGGAGCAGATATCCACCCGCAGCCCGGGGAGGAGCCCACACTGGAGCAGGTGGGTGCCCGAAGGAGGCTGTGACCCCATGGGAAGCCCACGCTGGAGCAGGTTTTCTGGCAGGAGTTGTGACCCTGCGGGGACCCACACTGGAGCAGTTTGCTCCTGAAGGACTGCAGCCCGTGGAAGGGACCCACGCTGGAGCAGTTCATGAAGAACTGCAGCCCGTGGGAAGGACCCACGTTGGAGAATTTTGTGGAGGACTGTCTCCTGTGGGAGGGACCCCATGCTGGAGCCGGGGATGAGTGTGAGGAGCCCTGTCCCTGAGGAGGAAGGAGCAGCAGAGGCAAGGTGTGATGAACTGACTGTAACCCCCATTACCCGTCCGTATTATATTTTCTCTCCCCTGTCTGGCTGAGGGGGGCACCTGGCATCCAGCCAGGGTCAACCCCCCACCAACAACTGTTTTCTCAACACAGCAAACTGAGCAAGTAAGAAGCCACAAAAGACTCTTCAACCGAGTCACATTGTAAGGAGGACCTAAGGGGACCTTTGGAGAATTAGACCGTACTCTGTAAAGATATTGGCTAGTAAAGTTACAGGAAACTTGTTTTTTAAAAAATTCTCTGAGAGTTGGCTTGTGCTGGAGAACAGTGGAAAGCAACGTGGTCCTTCTTGTTGGAGAATAACCTAAATTGTAGCAATTGGGCTCTACGAGTATAACTTTGATTTTCAATAAACTAAGAAAATGCATATTGAGAGAAGTATCTCTTAAGTATCTAGAATAATGGAAGCATGAGCAATAAACTGTGGGAGTTAATTGCCTAATGGCTACTGTTCCCATATGTGCTCCATTTATCAGCTAGATCCTCAGAAACCTTGCTGCAGCATCAGTGCACACTCAGTTGTGCTGAACAGCCGTGATGCTTAACGCTCATCCCAGTGGCACTCTAATTAGCGGTAATCTCTTTCCAGCCTGAAATGTTTCAGTGATGCCTGCCCTTTGTTTCCTGCTCTTGGCCTCATTTTCTGTTCGGTGTGACCCACTTTGTCTTTGAGCAGTCCTCAGGTTTTGGTTGACACCTTCTTTGGCTTGTTTGGCAAGACGAGTGCATGAATGGAGCCTGCACACACTTACCCTGTGCTCACCAGGAGCAATGTTTGTAGCAGAGGGACTGTGGTCCTCCTGCAGTGAAGGTCAGCCACGGAAGGGAAATACAGGCAGTTATTTGATGGAAGAGTCTGAAATTGTTTGCTATTAATTAGCGATTGATAACCACATTCTACCTCAACTAATCAAGGTCAGAGCCCTGATGCACAAGGAAAAAGATAAGAGCTGTTCCCTTCCTTGAAGATACTGTGACCTAAATGGACAAGATGCCCACAAGAAAGGAGGTGGAAAGAGCTCAGGTACCATTGGAGGTCAGTGGCAGGCTAGGATACAGGATCCAACATGAATGTCCGTGCTGTGTCTCCCTGCAGTAACTAACTCATTTCAGCGAGGCTAATTCATAGTTTGTTTCTAAATCTGAATGTGAAACTTGTTTAAGTGGGTTTCGGTAACTCTATTGATGGCATAATTTTTTTAAGTGATCTGGCAAATCGTTCTGACAGCTGCGGATTGCAGAGCCCCAGTAGCTGTGTTAATCTTGTGCAGTTAATGTACTTTTCTTGAAAGTTCATAGCTGAAGTGTTCGAGGTCCCTGTTGGGTTGCCAGAGCAAATAAAATAAGACCTTTCCCTTCCCACCCCAATATACAAAACCCACTATCATCTGACGCCTCTTTTTGTTCCAAGATATGAAGCAGTTGTCACCATCTGACATTTAATTACCAACTTTACAGAATGCTCAGTGTATTTGTGGTGTAGTGTTATCTTTCATGTTCCAGCCCCCAACATGGGATGCAGAATGCTCTACGCATCCCTGAAATGGGAATTAATGCAGATGATCTCATGTCCAGCCAAACTGGGACTCCTTGTGCCTCTGATGTACCCCCATACTGGGCACACAGGTGCCACCAGAGATGCTGCTTTGGGGAAAACTCCCCTGTTTTGTACGGAGAGGGAACAGGAGCTTTAGGGGGCTGCTTGTGTAATCCAGCGTGTTTCCCATGCGAGCAGCACCTCCATGCTGGCATGAATAGGTGCCCAAAATTGTAGCAAGTAAAAGCCTTCACTGCAAAGGATCCTGATCTTTCTATCCTCTTTAGACTCATTGTATCCTGCTAAGAGGCTTAATTAACACACTGCTTGACAGGCCTTGTCAGACTGAAACACAGACTCTACATCATTTAATACAGGGACCGTGGTCTTCCTTGGGAAAAGAAGGCAAAATATAAAAGAAAATGAAAAAATACAAATTATGAAATGAATGAAACCCAAGAAGCTTCATGGACACAAAAAGAGTGTGGGGGCAAATTCTTTGTTGAGTGGGAAACAAAGTCTTAAAAATAGGTGTAGCAGCAGACATGGGTGTAAGCAGCTCAGAACAGCATTGGCAACAGACTGTTTTCAGTAACCAAAGCAGCTGGGGTGTTTGAAAAGCAGCTGAGGCTGCTGCTTCGGTGCCGGAATACAAATGGCACAAGGCTCAGAGCTGGTGCTAAAGGTGGTTTAGCACTGCACGTGCTGTCTCTGGACCGGTGCAATGGACTGGGAAAGGTGAACAGCAGCAGAGAGAGCTTCATTATCTTGTATCTGCCTGTGATGCCCACAAGATTGGAAAATGGCAGGAGGTGAGGATGTTAAAGCCTATAAATTGGCTTCCTAATAGGTGATAGAAAGAGGCATCAGGTGGCTTTGATCAGAGGATGAATCCTGCATGGCTTCTGGTCTTAACGACAGCAGGCATTGCAGCATTTCTGGTTTCAGACTGCCGTCAGCCGTGCTTGCCCTAGCTCTACCATTGCTTCACAGGTTGAGCTGGAAAAGGAATGATCGGTTTTGCACAAGCCTGTGTCAGTGCTATGAAGAAGAACTCCTACGTTTGTCTTTAAATACAGCAGCTGTGGAACAATAAGACAGACTAACGAGTTCGCTGGCGAGAGCATCTGTGAAAGCTCCAGTGATCTTTATTGATATTTCCAAATTAAAGCTCTCGGCGCTAACTCCCTCCCTGCATAGCACCAGTGGGCTGGTGAGACGTAGTTTGCCTTCAAGGCAGCGGTTGGGCTGTGCTCTGCTCTACCACATCTCACCCGGGTGCTGCTGGGCAGCGCTGATGCTCCAGCCCCTTTCCAGCATCCTCCCTGTGCTCACCAGCACCCCACAGCCCAACGCGATAAGCGCATCCTGCTCCAACAGGAAAGCAACCATGTCGCTCCAGCGTAGGGTTTCTCCGGTCACCGTGGGCTTTCTATGTCAGGAGGATCTCAGTCTGGCACTGTGGTGTTTTATCAAGTGACTTGCAAGCAAGGAGAGGAAGAAATGCGCGTAAGTGGAAATGTTCCTACGTCGTGGAAAATCACCATTCAACAAAATTTCAAATAAAATTTGGAAGAACATCAATGAAATAGAGAACTACCCAAAGCTGACATGTTTCAGTAGCTGCTATACTCGCTCTTAATTATTGAATGGAAAAAAACCCTTTTTTACTGCTATTTTTGGGCTGCAGTTCTACTGAAATCGAACCTCTTCTCTTCCAATCTCCATCTCTCTGACCTCTCAGGAAGCACTGTTGTATATTTATTTGGCAGCAAGCGACAGAACTCTTAGGCAGAGCTACTCAAACAATAGCACGTGTGTCCAAAAAGGATTTTGAAAATTAATTTTTAATATGTGGCCTCTGCCCTGATTTTTCTGTGCTAGTCTAAAACCACGGGTATAAATAGCTCCACTGACCTGAATGGATACTTTTGGGTATAGCAACAAAAAAGAATCATTGCCTGCTAGTGGAGGTAAATACTCATCTAGGTATGATTTAATGTCTGCAGATTTCTTTCCTTACAATTTGCACTGATAACTGGTTGGTTTTTTTTAAAACAGACTTCTTCAAAAGGAATTTAGGAACTAGTGCATTTAGATTGTTTTAGATTTCTGCTCCTCTGCATCTGAGCCTGTCTCGATAACCCCTTATCTGCTGGCTGCCATCATCTCCACTGCCGGTCAAATGAGAGGTGACATCTCGGCACAAGCCCAAACGAGAACCAAAGTCTACGGCAACCTCTGGGTCCCTCCATTAAAAAAAGACCCTGAAAGCTGCTGAAGGCAGCTGGGTGAGGTTGCTAAATCATCTCACTGGACATGCACACACAGAGCCTGGGCTGCCTTGGGCTGCGTGGAGCCAAACACAGCTGATTGGCAGGGAAAAAGGCAGAGGGACACAGAACCTTTTTGCTCTAACTAAATGCTGACAGCAAAGCCAAGACAGGCTTTTATAACGTGCGGACTGCGCTGGGAGCCAGCTCAGTGCAGCTTAAGACGGCTTTTTTACGCAGGCTTCTCCCTGGCAAGAGTCTATAGACTCTATAGAGCCCCTTGGTCATTTCTGCCCCATAAGGTTACAGGCTTTCCTGGCCATAATTAAGTCATTGCAATAGCCTAGTTTCCTAAAAGTACAGATCTACAGGCTGGAAAACAATTAATGCGTTAGCAGAATGTACACATTAAAGACTAGAAGAAGACATTTTAGTTTACTCTTGACACCGGTCTTGCACTTCAAGCTTTCATTGCTTTTTCTTCCTTAGGTATCTGTATGTGTCTGTAGCTACCCTGTAGCTGTCTGTATGTGTCTGATTGCTGTTAATGTCTGTATTCAACTGAAGCAGGAAAACAAAAACTGCAGTAAATTTTACAATATGTTTACATTATAACTAGGTTTATAGGGACATCATAATTCATGGTGTATTCCAACAGCAGTATGGATCTCTTCCAATTTAATTTTCTGAAGTTTGAGTTTGCAGCTGGGTCACTCCTGGTGTAATGGGGGAGATGCATCTCCTAAGGCTGTGGGTTGGAAGAGCAGCATCCCGGCTGTCACTGCCACCCATCAGATACCACGCCGGGGGCTGAGGGTAAAGCATCTGAATCGCTTTCTGTGGGCGCAGCAGCATAGCTAGCTTCATAAATTTTGTTGCAAGGAGCAATAATCGATACTTCATGGTTAATGACGCAAAACTGAAATTAGTATAGATTTTATGTCTCCTTCTCTTACCAATTATGCAAACATTGCTATGCCCCTTCTGTAGTTGCCTTATATTACGGCTTTTATAAAGACTGTCCAGTGATGTTTAATTGAAAGACTGAATAGTCAAAAATGTCACAACCAATTTTGGCTTTTACTTATTTTTGTTCAGTCTTCACCCTGAGGTTAATAGAAAATGATGTCAAACACAAGAAATGATTTATGTAAGTCATGCAGGTTTTGTCACCCACAGCTATATATAAAGTCAATTGCAAATTGTTTTCACATTCTAAATTACCGTACATAGCTCTGGGGTACACTGAAAAAATGACCAGCGGAATAATATAGGAGAAGAAAAGGTTATCTTCTGAACTGAACTGTGCTTCGAAGAAAACAATTTTGAAAGTTGCTTGTTTTTAATATGCTAGAAGAGGCTGTTCCTCAGATCAGGAAATGCAAAAAACCCAAAACAAAACAGGAAGGCAAAAATAAAAAGAAGTTTCACACCTGGATCATTTCCGATGGATGATGAGCAGTAGGCAGCAGCAGCCAGGCCTCCTGAATCACGCACAGTGCTTTATCAGCTGCAGTGTGTCCACAAAATGGTGCCACAATTAGAGACCCAGAGGGGCAAAGACTGGGGAAATATCTAACTTGTCATCTTGACAAATCTCATTTATGCATAACATATATTTTGCAGTAGTAGTCCTACCAAGGCTGGGAGGAAATGAAAGCTGTGTTAGGAGTAAATCGGCTACCGACTGTGATCTTGTTTCATGTCAAACAGGGCACAATCTCGTACAGGATTGAAAAGTGCCATGTAAAATTTCTTTGTTTCTCAAAATTAGCTTTAATTGGGAAAGCAGAAGGTAGAGTCAGCTGATCTGTTGTGCTCCTGGAGATTGCAACAGTCTTACTGGAAACAAAAATCTTTGATTCATCCCCAGGTCAGATAAGATATACAAGACAAAAATATCCTTGTTTTGCCTTTTTAATGTTCTTAGCCTTCCTGGGAATCCTGTATCTGTATGCAAGGTAGGTGTGAAGTATATTACTCTCCTTCCTTACTCTCAGTAGCTTTTCCTTTTACATTTGATTCCTGACTTAAAGAGCTAAAAGAAGTCATGAGTTGACATCTTTGTGTTTTGCATAGACTTCTCGTCTTCCAGTGTTGCATGATTATCAAACAGTTGATGTACAAACGCAAACCTGAAGGCACATCCCCACATCTTGGGGTGGTGATGCTCTTTGCATTGCATCATAGGTATGCGCTCTGGAGGGTTCGGTGTTTGCTTGTCAGCCCAGCTTTTAAGGAGACTGGGCATGTGTGCTCTGTGCGTGCGTGTCCCAGCGATGGCAGGGCACTCTGTGGTATTGTGTCCTGCAAGGGGATGGAAAGTTCAGCCCAGGAATCGCATCCCCTGGAGCACGCGCTTCTTTGCAACTAGGTTCTCCTCCACCCCTCGACTCCCACTCCTTCTGAACAATAAAGTCAGATAAAATTTAGTTTTTTAAGCCAAATCTCTGTGCTGAACATCACGGGTAGATTTTTCCCAGGACATTAGCATGGATGCAGGGAACCCCAGCTATGCACCTGCAGTTAAGTTTGTGACATCTCTGCTACTGAAACAGGATCTGATGCAAATAACCTGGTAACGGCATCGGGCTGTAAAACTCAGCCAGTGACTCTCTTAATTATGAGACCGAATACTGTTTGATTGCAGAACAAAGTGAAGTGCCTGAAAGTACAAGCTCATGCTCATTTGCCTGCTACCAAGACCATCTCCTCTCGAATCAAAGCAGCCACACACCTAAGACATGAACAAATACTTTCCTCTTTTGGTCTGCCTATTATTTTTGTAGGTCTGATATTTTCTTTCAAACTTGTGCTGGACATATCGATACATATATTGGTTTCTTTGTAGTTATTTTGGATATCTAAATCTGAAAGCAATCCCATAGACGTTACCTGAGGGACCATTTTGTTCAGTGGTTGGTTCACAACGTTTTGAGGTTGAGTGGGAACCTCCAATGTCAGCCAAGGGCTTCCCATAAGTGCATTGAAATGTTTTTTCTCTCCTTGTAGGAAGAACTCAAAAGGCTCCAACACACCTTGGAACAGGTCAATGATGGCAAAGACTTGCTTCAAAGGTAAATGTGATTTCCACAGTATCTCACCCATGATAAAGTTAAATGGCTTTTATAAGGCAACAAACCCTTTCTGAGCGACAGTCTCTTTGTTCTAGACTATGTTTTGCACTTGGTAATACACGAAATATTCAAGATTTTGCATCTCTCCCATAAACAATTCTTATTTTTAGTTACAGGAGGATAATTTCTGAAAACTGCTGCTGATTGAATGATGTAATTAAGTGTCCAGTAAAGTCTCAAAATAACTCCAAAGGTTGGGGTCTAATCTTACAAATTTTCATGCGAAGACCTTTCATTCATGTTGCTAGTCCCATCCAAAGTAGTGTCCCAAGATGTTTGATTTTTATCTTCTAGCATTTTAAAATTGCTTTCTCAAAGCGATCGGTTTGCAGCACCAATTCCTTGGTCATCATTTATTACAAAGAATTTTTTCTTCATATTCCTGTATGGCTTTTGCTGATGTAATTCATTTGCTACCAGCATTACCATTGTTACTTTCCATTTTACTCTCCAGCTTTTCAAACATAGCCCCAGGGATGAAAGTTAATTTAGCAAGAATATCTATTGTATTTGCCAGTGGGTTTTTTTATTTGCAGAGGCTTCTTTGCTGGGTGTGCCTGTCTCTGGAGCTGTGGCATCTGGAAGGTTTAGTGCAAGGACTCAGGCAGGCTCCAATCTGGAAACTGGATCCAAATTCATACTTTTTGTTAACAATCAAATGGGGCTGGACACAGGCCAGATGCCTTCCTCCAAAGACAGCAACACCTTATAATGAGCAGCTCTTGTATGTTCTTGTCAAAATTTTGGAATTAGTTCACAGTGATTGCAAAAATGTCATGCTGAGATGCATTAAGCCCATTTTCTTTTCTTTTCCGTAGCCATCAGCTTGCCATGGATGAAGAAAATAATATCGAAAAATATATCAACTTACAGCCCTTGGAATCAAAAGTGAAAATGTAAGTAACAAAGAATGTTGTTTCTACCTTTAAATGCAGCTGAGTTTATCCGGTTCCTGAACTGTAGAAGCCAGACTGTATCCGTCATGGATTTCTGTGTGACTTTAAGTACAAAAAAAGCCTCAATTTAGCAAGTTAACTAAGCTCTTCTCTACCTTTAAGCATGTGAACATCCTCTTTGAACTGAATTTCAAATGTTAAACTCCAATGTTGCACTAATTTTGTCATTTCCCATGTGAAACTAAAGAATATTTGAGATTTTTTGTATATACAGAGAACGTTCTAGAGGGGAGAAGTATAGCACAGAGCAAGCAGAAGTCTTGTCAGTGGTATTTTTCACATCTAACTTGAAGCCTGGCTAAAGCTCCCCAGGCGCCTCACGGGACTTCTCTGCAAGGAGCAGTCTCGGATTTGCGTGGGGATGGAGATGGAAGTCAGAGGGAACCAGAGCTGCTGGGCTGGGGTGTGCAGAACAGCTATATGGCACTAAGGAAGCTGGGGTTTACTGGAAAGCGAGGCAGTTGCTAGCACTCAGCCAAGGCACATGCATGACACCTAGCTGCACCACCTGGAAGGAAGAGATAAGCATCACTACAGTCTGGTAATGAACTCCCCAACTTCCAAATGCAATAATTTGAGCCGTTGTAATACCTTTCCCACATGTTTTATAGTTTACCATAGGGCCAGTTATTCTAAAAGGCTTGACCGTGCTGTATCAGGACGCGGGGTAATAACTTAAAATTTACCCACGTGTCTATCGGAGCAGAGGACTCCTCTTTGTGCCTCTTCCGGCGCTGTTCCTCCAGCCCTGGTGCAGGCATGACCTCCATCCAGCAGGCACGACCTCTGCGCTAACATGGTGCCCCTGGACTTCCCAGCAGAGAGCGAAAGCCTAACATGGCTCCACTTGCATCCAAAGAGATGAACATCTTCATGTTGGAGCCCCCAGTTGCTTCATGGCAAAATCTTGTGATGTCAGGCACAGCTTTACGCAGAGTTGTATGTGTTGCTACATTACGTACTGAATTTCACTTTCAGTTAAAAAGCTACAGCTAACTCACTATACAGGATGTTAAAACATTAATGCTATATTAAAATATTAAAAGGACATGAAGTTTCAAATTAAAATCCAGCTAGTGTCTTTTAGTCATGCAAATATAAGCCAGATGAAAGAATAAATTTTCAGAGAGCTTTCTACAAGGGTAGTTATGACTTAACCTTGGTATATTCTCAAGCTTTAAAATAGAGAATACATGTAAATGTAAATATGTAAACACTACTTGTCCATATTATGCAGTAAAGCTTGAAACTGAAACAATGCAAAGTGTAAATGCTTGAGGTGTGAAGATGTGGGGATTTTTTAAAGCAAAATGCATTTACTGAAAGCTCCTCCATTGGCACTTGCATTTGGGAGCTTTGGTAGATATTTCTGTCCATTTTAAAGCTGTTGTATGAAAACAACATAGGCCTTAACCAACCTGACTGGCCCTGAAGTGCACCTATCCTGGTGAGGCCATAAGAGATGCTGTTTTGTTTCTAATCTGGTATTCTTCTAAAAAATAATAAAATATATATATTTCATTTCCTCAACCTTGAGATGTTCAAAATGCCATGGGTGTTGGGAGCGTTGTTCCCTGACCAGGAAAAATTACGTGCCAGGAGGCATTTCCCACTGTCTGGAGTTTCCAGCACTGTAGGCAGTCAATGAGAAGATGTAGGTGTCCTGGTGTTGAGCTTTGTCCTCCTCCTGTGAAGCCAAGAAGGTGGAAGTGTGTAATCAGATGCCTTTTCAGCGGTGTCTGGGTGCTAAACGCTTTTCTGGCTCATGGAGATGGGAGATGGGAGCAGAAATGACATCTGGACTGTTAAAAAGGCAACATAAAAAAAAAAAAAGTATTCCTAGGACAAAGTAAATCCGTGCTGAAGGCTTTGGACCCTTTGGTTTGAACCATAAAGCACTTGGTTCCTTCGGGAAGGAGCATTGCCCTGGGGTGCTGGCACCGTGAGTGGGAGCAGGGCCAGGCGGGCTTTGGGCATGGGACCCCTCCCGGGAGCACCCCAGCAGCAAGGCTGGGTGCTGAGCCTGCCGAGCCCTTCGGGAGCCGGCAGGGTGGAGGAATGCCGGCTCCCACCCGCTCCCCGCACTGCTGCCTGGGCAGAGCAGCACAAGAGCTTTGCACAACCAGCACAGAGCTTTGCGCTACCGAGAACAACTTGAGCGAAGGTCAGGGTACTCTACCTGACTAACAGTCACGCTGAAGGTTTTACTGGCTTGATATCCCAGAGAATAAAATCCCAATTGCTTAAAAATCCTAAAAGGAGCTCTTCCTAGCTCTTTGCTGTGCAGCAGCGCTGCTGAGTCACAGGTCAGAATTTAGCTCTGCTTTTCTGCAGAGTTCACAGATCATCCTGTGTGCAAACACCCACATACTTTGTGTTAATGCCATTGCTATTGTAAACACTGTTTTAATTCCCAGCATCTCTCCCTGGTCTCCCTGGCACCTTCAGAGAGGCACAGGCGGTCCGGCACTGCCACCTGCTGAGAGCCGCCCTGGCCTCCAGCTCCCCGGCCACCAGCCGGCACAGAAGATGGAATTTCCTTACAGAATTTCACACCAGATTTTAGAAACCTGGTCAAAGTTTAGTGTTTCAAAGCAGAGCTCCTACCGCAATCCCCATGCGTTGCTTTGGAGGAGGTTTTAAGTCCCCAGCTACCCAAGACAGAAGAGAATTTAAAGGATACTGGTCTGGCTCTGAACTTCCACCTGTATCTGCATTATAACCTGAAAGCTGATATAAATATAAGATGGTGAGGGCTATTCATTCTTTTAAACAGATAAATGCATATTTTTGTTTTGTTTGCAGGATGTAAGAGAATTGCTGAGTTATGTACAGTCTCAAATTTCAGTGGCTTCTGTAGGTTTAGGGATTTGAAATAAAGAAATGCTTCTACTTAACAGCTACCGCAAGTTATACCAGTAGTGGCTAACATAAGACCTACAGAGGGTAGCTATGAGTGATCGTTATCCAAATAGGAAAACAAAGTGCACAAAAAAAGAGAAAAATGCTTCCCCCCCCCCTTTAGTCAAGAATATCTATTTTAAATCCTTTTTGTTGCTGCATTCCCCCCCCCCAACCCAACACTGTGCCTCGGTGTTCGTCTCAGTATCCAGCGAGCATGGCGTGAGTACCTGCAGCGCCAGGACCTGCCACACCACGAGCAGTTGGACAAGCGCAGTCCCTCCCCACCGTCCCTCTCCTCAGACAAGATGAGCAGGTCCATCAGCATGAACACCTTCTCCGACAGCAGCACACCGGTGAGTACAGCGTTGGGGCCCTTTTTCCTATTTGTTGCTTTTTGTTGGGTTTCTTTCTAGGACTTTGGATAAATGAAAGCTGAATTATGGGCAAATCATGAAAGAGGGACTTTTAGGGGAGTATGAGTGTCTCAAATGAACCTGCAAGCAGATGTGCCTCTTGTAGGTACAGTTGAATGTGTGATTGTACATGTTAGACCTGGATCTCAGCCGATACTAGCAGGGCTCTTGATGGAAAAAAGGCGTTTCCAAATGGTGGTGTGTTCTTCTGCAGAAAGCAGGGATCTTCATGTGTTTTTAGCACTTTGTGTTCTCCAAAAAAACCCAAATTGTGGTGCTTTTCCTACAAATAAATGTAGTTTGTAGGTTTGGGGTTTTTTTCCTAAAGGGGACTTGGAGAAGTTGATCTAGGGATTCAAAATTAAGTTTGATTTTGGAATAAATATTCATGCCACCTTGCAAAGCTGGTGGCTAGTGGTTGGAGGCTGTACTTCTCTTTTTAAGGTGATCTACTCTAGAACCCCAAATATAGAGCCCATTTTTTGAATACAAGTGGTTTTGTGACTGTCTCTTGAGCGGGATCTTTTAGGACAATAAATCAGCAGATACAGAGCCTATAAATATTGCTTTCAGCTTTGTGACAGAGCAAACTGTAGACTAGCACGTATGAAATAATCCAATAGTTTTAAAAAAATACAGGAGAGAGAAATCGCCACAATGTGCATTGGACTAGCTAAATAAAAGCAGGATGCGTCACGCTGTTCGACTGAGGTGCGCAGGGTAGGTGTGAACAGGTCATTTGGACCCTTGCTAGGAGTGCGCATTGGTCAGCTATAGGAAGCTCTGCTGCCAGTCACCGGACAGCATTTGGTGGCTTCTGAGCCCACTACAGAAATCTAGAAATCATTGCTAGTGGGGTTCTTAAAGCAGATGGAGCCCCTGTGTGAGGAAGGGATGCCTTCAGTCGCAAAGTTGGAGCAATGCCACCTAACATAAAGCCCAAGGCAGGCTTGCAGAGCCAACAGAGCTTTTCTGTGCTAAGAACTCTGGTCTTGGATTTACGGGGACAATTTGACTCTTTCCTCCATTGAACCAGGTTCAAACCGAAGCTCGGTGAGCTGTTTCCAGCAGCTATGATTTTTGTGACACTGTGGTTAGGCAGGCTGCATTAGATTTGACAGCATTTAATAAAACATTACTGAGAGTGCACTGTTTTATTTTTAGGTGCCTTGTGTTCGTAGCTGGAGACTGGGGATGATAAACTGGGTTGCAATAGTGGGTTATACACTAATGCCTCATGTATTAAACGAGTGAGGTTCCTCTAATGAGAGAGAGAAATTTGCATATACATTTTTATCTGCCGCTGGCACTTGTTGGAGCCTGCCAGCCATGCGGAGCACCGAGCCAGCCGCTCGGCCACCACAAGAGGCCCCTCGTACCCTGTGCGGGGAGGTTCCGTCAGGAACCTCGTTTGGAAAACAATGCATTTTTCAATGCTTTTGGCTCTTTCGGGGTAAAATGAGTGCTTTTGGGAGCTGTACGTTTGTGGGAAACTGAAGCTTCGATGTTAGAATTGCTGCTTAATTTGTCTTAATGCAACACCCACTCATCTCATTTCTGCACCCTACTTGTTTAATGCAAAGGAAGATGGGAATATTTTCTTACACTTTTCTAGTGCCAAGCCTGTCAATACAATAACCTTTGAAAAACGAGGGAACATTTCTGAAAGCAAAGGAACCCCTGTCTATTTAGTGTGACCTTGATTATCACAATGCCTGAGGCTGCAAGGGTCCAAGCTTTTATATGCGGGATGGCCCTCCGTTCTGGGATGAGGCACCGTGACTCCAGGCAAATGCTGTTGTACTTCTCAAGGTCCTCACAAACTATTTAAAACCGAACATACTGATTTAAGATGGTTTTCTGTCTGCATCAGAGAGTTCTGTGGAGCATCATGAAAGTGGGGAGCAGATGAAGAAGGTAAGGAGAATCCTTTAGTGTGGGAGCAGAGCAGGTGCCCTAAGAGGAAGGCAGTTGAGGGTGTGAGATCTGGTGGGCAGGCACTGTATGGGTAAGGTCTGAGAACAGCTACTGCCACAAAGCAAAAAGGCAGCAACGCTGTTTGGGCTAGTTTTGTTTCCTGATTGCTTCTGTTGAAGTGAAACAGCGCTGGCCCTGTGTGGATCACGGTCTCAGCTTCTGCAGCGCATGGTTGGGCGCACAGGTGTGTGCTCAGAAATGCCACCGGCGCGTGGGCTGGGTCATCCTTGCTAGTCCTTGGACGCATATGCTAAGGATAGACTCTGATCTAATGCGGTGGTCGATACGTTTCTGTCTGATACACGTGTGCTTTCCTGATGGCAAATGTCACGTATTTTTGGTTTGGAATTGATACTGTCAGGTTCAGGCCAGGGCAGGAATAAGGCCAGAACAAACCAGGGACAATTAACCTTGAACTGTTAGATGTGAATGGGAGAGTAATTGATTGTCTTAACCAAATAATAACTTGGCCAGAATTAAATGCAGCATTTGGACTGAGCCATATTTTCTGCTCAAGTATAAGGTAAACTTAAGGAAGGAGAAAAAAACCATCTGAGCAGAGAAACCGCTGCTGGACCCATCTGTAATTTTGCACTCTCTTGAAGTTTTGTGTTTACAAGACCCAAGCTGGAAGCAGGGGAGGGGAGTTGGGGAATAACCAAGCAGTCAAACACATCTGTTTGCCAAGTCCTCAATTTGGCCTGCATTCCAGAACAAGACCTTTGAATAATGGGACAAATTCATTATAATGCCATTCCTTTTGCATTAGCAGTGTTGCAGGTGCCTTAAGAAATACGCCTGTGCCTAGTCTTTGCATAAAAATGTGCTGAGCTGAGCAGTACGGAGTCCCTCAAATTTCTCTTGCTGTCTGGCAATCTTCCTCTGAAAAATTTGGAGGAGGGAGAAAGTCAGACTGAAATTTGGACTCTTTGGAGGTTTTCCTATTTCTTTCCCAAAGAAGTAGAAAGCAACAAGCATGTCAAAATATGTTAGCAATAAGCATTGGTGCAGATGGGAGAGAGAAATTT
Source organism: Pandion haliaetus (assembly GCA_013401275.1). Taxonomy (NCBI): domain Eukaryota; kingdom Metazoa; phylum Chordata; class Aves; order Accipitriformes; family Pandionidae; genus Pandion; species Pandion haliaetus. The sequence goes on along the minus strand of VYZV01038096.1, from coordinate 117,378 downwards.
ATGAAGTATTTTGAGAAACCACTGTCACAACACAGCCACTTAATTCAGCTGAAATCTAATCCTGGTTTTCAATTTCCTTTCTCAGTGCAAGCCTCCCAGTGTTCAGGTTTGCTGGATCCACAGCTGGATTTACACACTTCTGGTGGCAAAAAGTTGTTGGCTACTTGAATCATGAAAGACAGAAAGGATCTCATGCCCCCAAAATACATGAGAGCCCATGGGCTAACAAATGCACACCACTGCAGCAGGACGGGTGTTGAGACTGCATGCACCAAATATCTGTTTATACCAATATATGGGATCAGCAGTTGTGGTGAGGTAGAATTTTGAAACTCTGATTTGGAGGAATAATACCTAAACCCAAGGTTTTTCAGACTGTTGGGGATAACAGAGAGTGTCAGCATGTGCAGTCTGCAGCTGGAGATTCAAGAATGACATTTGGTCATTTGTAGTTGAAAGATAAGGTCTTTGAGCTCATTTCCACTGTGACTACAAACATCCTGAGGCATTTGTAAGGGAAGACGAGGAATTACTAGGACTGAGAGAAGTCAGAGTTGCAAAAGCATTTCTCCTCTCTTGCCCTTGAAACTTTTCCATTCTTAAAAAAAAAAGACAAAACATGCAAACAGGAAGTAGAAAAAGTAATTAAACCCATAGGAAACTGAAATCCGGTGAAAACCCTGTACACCCAAAGTAAAAAATGCCCAGAATCAAAGGTGGGGCCTTCTGTTAGTGCATGTACAGCTTGGTTGCAAGGCGGGAGGGCAGGGCACCAGCACGAGCACTAACCCCCGGAGGAGTTAGCAGGGATGGCCTGAGCCTTGACAGTAGGTGTGCATTCCCAATGTGCAGGCACTTATTCATATGTAATCATTAAAACTTTGTGAATTCATCAAATGACACTTCCTTGTTGTCCCAGCCAAGAAAATAAGTACAGAAACACAAAGCAACAATTTTAGAGTAACCTTAGAGAAGTGAGGAGAAGGGGAGGTACCAGGAACAGTTCTTACTCTGCTCGACAGCAGCAGGGATGTTTTCTGGTCAGCCGTACCACAGCTTTCATGGTTAGCAGTTTTCATATGACTTTTTAAAACCCATTTGGTTCCCATGAGATGGGGATAGCTAGGCAAATGGGCTTTGCCTCTGGCCAGTGTGAGATGCCGGCCATGTAATCAATTGGTTCATCACGGTTCATTGATAGAGGATGACGTAAGCTCTCCTAGACTTGCTGAACATCACGTACTTCTTTTATGTATTTGGCTTCAAAAAGCTGTAGCTTAGCCCAGCTGGCTGTGGTTACCGTATTTCAGTTTGGAGGGACAACCTAATTGTGTGATTCTAAGACTCAGAAGCTTGATAAATCATTAATTATGATACCTTTGAATCAGGTGTTTGAACTTGTTTTGCATCAGCTAGCTGCCTTCATGACTGCAGAAAACTGTTGCTCCCAAAATGAAATACTGATGAGAAACTTGTCAAATAGAAAAGGAATTACTAGATTAAGGAGAAAAAAACCCCACAGCTGAAACAGTTCCTTGTTTTTGCTGCTGCTTCCAGGTCTTAATAATTTCCAGCAGCTCTCCTGTCTGAAGTTTTGTCTTAATTTTACGGCAGAGGAACAGTGTCTTCTGGAATGTGAGACACTGAATCCTTGTGAGTACTAAAGCGAAAAGACTCTTCAGGCTTTGTTTATACGCCTCTTGCCCTTGAAGCCTGAGCATCTCATCTTAATAGTATTTCATTACAGTTGTGCATGTCCTTTTGTTTGTTGGCTTAAAGGTACCAGGTGGTAAACAAGGCCACAATTAATTTTTTTTCACTGGCACCACCTCTGTCTTCCTCCTTCTGGCTGAATGGTTGGGCAGATTGGCAACTGAGGAAAATGGATAATTTAAATCAAACTCATAATGATGGATCACAAGTAACTTGAATGGTTCTAGGTAGTTGGAAATCAGTTGCTCTGTTATTAAAGTTTTAAAATAAACATATTTGCAGATAATACAGTTTAAGAAAAACAGAAAGATTAGTAAGCCTTTTCTGGGATGCAGTGACTGAAATAGCAAGATGAATGATTACTGTTCTGGAAAATTACTTGGGGAGTATCATATGCATCTCTTGGAAAAGTTTTCTGGTTTTTAGGCATACTTTTATGCTTAAAGTACGCTCGATTTGAGCTGAATATTTGTCACTGAAAATATTCTTCTTTGAGATTCATGTCCAATCAACATGTATTTCTGTTAAAAGAGCCATGACTCTGAGACACAAGGCACAAAATAAAATAGGGCACAATGAAAAGCAATAAAAATCCCCTATTAGATATGTAGAAGGAAGGGATAAAGCAGTGTATTAAGCAATCAGAAATTCACAACCAGAACAAACAATACTATCCCCAAAGTATTATATACATTGTAGAGTTGATGAAGTCCAGAATTTCATTTTTTAGTATTTTGAACATAAACTTAAGAGGGTAATGAATTGTGAACATTTGCAGTGAGACTTCATCTCATGGTTTAAATACACTGATTTTCTTTTAAAATGCCAGGTCAAACTGTCTACTCTACATATTAGTGACGTCCCACCTGAAACAAGAACAGATCCCCTTTTCTTTTCATTTGACTTCTTTTTTCATACACTGGCCAGTCCCAGAAGGACTCTCACAAGAGATGCCACTAGCCAGGTCTTAAGACATGTATGTGTGCCCAGTGAAAGCACGGTTAGTTCCCTAGGCTCCTGCCAGAGTGCTTACTACCCTCTTAATCCAAGAACCTTTCAGGTAGATCAAATTATCAGGTAATGGGTCATGCTTTGTGTTTACAAATAGATAAATCATTCCTGACATTGGGGGGGAAAAAAACTGGTGAGGCCATCTCAAAGCGTTTGTGCTACAGTTCACTTGGGCCTGCCTCCCAGTAGAAAACTGATAGAATGGGTGGAATGACAGAGAAAGGACACAGCTTGAGTGGTGAGATGGGAAACAGACTTTTCTTGTTTGGCTACTGCTTTGTAGGCTAGCAAAGAAAGGATTTGCCAACTGTGTGTGTGTAGTACAAGCAGTTTCCTAGCTGTTGGAAAAGATTGGTTGTCAATCATTTAACAGATTATTGTATTAGGAGCACACAAGCAGTATCTGTACCATCTTTGGTTTCCTCTTTTTGCATGTTTATTTTTAATCAAAAAATGAGGAGCGAGGCATATGCTAATTTGAAAAGAACGTTGTCCTGGTTTAAGCTGGGATGGAGTTAATTGTCTTCCTAGTAGCTGGTACAGTGCTGTGTTTTTGAGTTCGGTATGAGAAGAATGTTGATAACACACTGATGTTTTCAGTTGTTGCTAAGTGATGTTTAGTCTAAAGTCAAGGATTTTTCAGCTTCTGATGCCCAGTCAGCAAGAAGGCTGGAGGGGCACAAGGAGTTGGGAAGGGACCCAGCCAGGGCAGCTGACCCAAACTGGCCAAAGGGGTATTCCATACCATGGGACGTCATGCCCAGTATATATACTGGGGGGAGTGGGGGCGGGGGGATCGCTGCTCAGGGACTAACTGGGCGTCGATCGGCAGGTGGTGAGCAATGGCATTATGCATCATTTGTATATTCCAATCCTTTTATTATTACTGTTGTCACTTTATTAATGTTGTCATTATCATTATTAGTTTCTTCTTTTCTGTTCTATTAAATCGTTCTTATCTCAACCCACGAGTTTTACTTCTTTCCCGATTTTGTCCTCCATCCCACTGGGTGGAGGGGGGAAGTGAGTGAGCGGCTGCGTGGTGCTCAGTTGCTGGCTGGGGTTAATCCATGACAAATGTTCTTCCTTATAAATACTTTATTTCTTTTAATTGTGTAGAAAGGTGGCAAAATTTACCTTCCTATGTGGTGTGTGACTGAGTTTCTGCTTTTTTCCCCAGAAATAATCAACTGTATCTAAGAAAAACTGTAGTTGCTAGGAAAAAAAAGAGGATGCTGGATATGTTCCACTACCGTGTGGTTGTGGTTATGACCTGTGTTCATGATGACATCATTGTGTCTCCTTAAATAGTTCAGTCTCAAAGACATAATCTGTGAAAGCCACAGAAAACCTGATAATCCTCGACAGACAAGCAAAAGCTGTTGCGAGACATACCTGCATCCAGAGTTCTTATGGAATTTCAGCGGGATCTTGATTTTTTTTTTTTTTTTCTCTTTTCACTTTAATCTGAAACATTGGCATGGAAACAAAATTAATCTGTTCTGCTCTGGGCAGAAGCGGCTTCCGCTGCGCAATGATTTGAAATTACCTGTCAAGGAGGACGTTTTTCCCCCAGCAGCCCGCTCCCACCCAGCTATATATCTTCCGAGGAGAGAAG